>DF242026.1:0-62249 GCA_000507305.1 Breviolum minutum Mf 1.05b.01 | reverse complement strand
ATGAAGAGAACCAGTGCAATAATACCAATGTCAACTTGCGACGTCAGGGGTGCACAGAAACTGGGTGATCTTCGGCCGCACTCATTCTTGTCTTCGGACAATGCTTTAGAAACTGCAGGTGTTTGTCATAATATGCAGCTTTCGAAAAGAGGCCCTAAAACCTTGTACCATCTACTTTTGCCCCACAGATGGTGCTTTCGTTTGAACCCATGTATATTATACATGGGTTCAAACGAAAGCACCATATAAATGTTTGCGATAGCTGCAGCTGTAGCTGAGCAGTTGATTGGCAAAAAGTAGCAACTGTTAGACCACTGACTCAGATGTCCTGTGGCCAGAACCAGGTGCATGGTGAGAGAACTAAAACAACTGATTGATGCAACCGTCGCAGTTGCTCTCGCAAAGAAAATGCTCCTACTGGAAGGTCCAGGAAGTCATGCACAGCCGAGAACGGAAAGACATCAGGTCGAACCGCCAAGAAGGATTTTGTTCAGAATAGTCAATGGCAAAGTGCCTCCGCTGGAATCTGCGGATTTTGTTAGCCCCTGCCATTGAGACAAGGATATAGCCGCGGCGAGCCTTCCACGGTCGCCAACATCACATTAACACTCAACACCCATTTTTTCGGCACAAGTAGCAGTGGGCCACGTACATACATTGATGTACGTGGCCCACTGCTACTTGTTCGAGTTTTCGCTTGTGTTGGGCTCAATGTTTGGTTGCAGATGCTGAACTGGAAGCATGAAGATGATAGTAGCATGACGGCATTCAGATGAGCCGTGGGCCAGAGAAATCAATGTTCATCAGCAGAGCATGAGAGATAGAAGAGCATCGAGGTGTTAAAAGTAAATATGCCTCACAACTCAAGATGCCCAAGTAATCGGGTTGCATTGTCAGTTTCATTCAGAATCCGATTCCAGGTGGACTTCAAGCGATGCGAAAAAGCGCGAATTGGTGTGGAAGTTGGAATAGAATGGAATAGATATTTAATGATATTTATGAATGGCACAAGATGGCTGTCAGCTGTGATGTTTTGGACCTGGATCTTCAAAACTCAGTAGACAATTATATCGATACCAGGAAACAAACCAAGCTGTTTCAAGATGTAATTTTTGCATGCTTGTTCGCGTGCCGCTGCCTGTTGTAGCCATTGCTCAAGCCATTGCGCAAAGTTTCGCTTGGTGATTTCGCTGGTCTTCCGTGGGTTTTCCTAATCTGAAGACAATGTTTCTTCTGATGATGACTGTGATGTTCATGGGAGGCGGGTGACGGGTGAAATGAAGCTCAGTTGGGTATGGGTACTTTATTGGTTTGCCAGGAAATGCCATGCAGATGAATTCCATTTGGTCTCGATTATGTCTATTTGCATTGTCAAATTGTCACTATATTGCAAAGCCAATTCAGGAAACAATTGCCTTGTGAGATTTCTAATGGTGTTGGAAAGAAGAACTCATGCACATGTCAACAATAGTAGTAGTACTTGTAAGAGAGGCATCCGCATAGTCGAAAACTCTCGGTGCAAGCCTCAACCCATAAAAGCTAAAAAGCGCAGTACCTTAGATGACCCATCGGGCCAAGTAGAGCCTAAGTGGAACAAAGGCATGAGGAAAGCACCTTAGTGACCAGACGGTCGGAACCAGTGCCTAGATGGCACCTCAGGCAGCGAGATGGCACATGTCAACAATTCGTTTGTGTTTTTGAATGCTGTTGGCAGATACAGTACATGAGAATCTACATATGTGCCAGGGAAACCCTTTAGTTGGTATATAAAACCCTACTATTGGGATCTATTGACCATCCCCTATTATGAAGCGAAATTCGGACTGTCTGAGAGCTCTGATGTGAATCACCCCTTGGATTTGTACCGGGAATGACCACTTAGCAAAGCCATCCAAGTATTTTGAGCAACAATGGGAGTTTAGACCCCAGCATATCTTTGGTCATTCCCTGATCTCATTACACTGGGCAGGCGAGGCGCGTTCGCCTTCATGTGCTTTCGATGGGCGTGGTTACACGGTCCGGGTGGGTCCCAGTTGCGGGGGACAGCGGTTGGTTTTCTTTCGAAATTTTCGAAATTGGAAAGTTCCATGTTGAACCGGAGCGTATCATGTTTGGAAGACAACAACCACAACTTGCATTTATATACAATACATGCAAGTTGTGTTTTTTCTGCAGGTTCGACACAACGTCATCCAGTGATTCAGCTCTTTTGTTCACAAGATTTTGAAGATGTTGTTCCGTGTTGCGAACGAAGTTTCCTCGCTTTTCAGGCATACTTATATAAATGGCATCAAATGGCATCAAACAGTTACCCTCCTCACTTTCCTCCACTTTTGCACTGCAAAAGGATATCCACGTCAATGTTCCAAGTGGTCACCAATTTGATGCCTCCTCGTGCCAGAAGGAGATGTCACGTCGGTCGCTNGTGTGTGTGTGTGTGCAAATGATATATTATAATGTAATACAGTAATACATATATAATCATATATAGTGTCTATAGATTTTTAATGATTTTTATAGTATTACTATTATGCATCGTATATGAACACATATTGTATACATCCATACTAATATTAATCCAACCTGGCCCTTCAGGTGTTGGTTGATGGGAGCCACAGCCACGTTGATGGATCAACCTGATCCAAAGGTGGGACGCAAAAGCCTTACAATCACAGGTTGATGTCGGCCTTATGTAAATTTAAGATTGAACCAAGCCATCCTAAAGATCTAACATGTATGGTTTGGAGATGTTTTCTGGCATGCTGAAAAAGGATTTCTGGGATTTTCTGGGCAATTCTCAATGTTCTTACAAAATATTTAGCCACCAGCCAAGACGCCAAATTGCCTAAAATTTAATCTAGATTTTGAATTGGCATAAATCATTAAGCATAATATGGATTTTTGGATATTCTTAGCTTGAATATCGCTGCAAAGTACTACTTAAAAGTACGTCATATCATTTGGTTGCACCAAGAACTCTGAGAAAAAGAAATCTAGTTCATGCTTGTGATGTGGTTTCTAGGAACCGCCAACCTGTTAAACAGTACAATAAATTATACAACCATTGCAACCATCAATCATAACGAAATCTTCAACGACAGGCCACCAGTGGCTCCAAGACCTGCAGCTCAGGAATGGGAACGGAAGGGCGAGAGGGCTGCAAACCATAAGAACGCACGTTAAAGAATGTTAAGGATTCTACAAATCACATCGGAAGAAGTGGGTGTAACTGGAATACTGGCAAATTTCCGCATGTTCAAATGAAAGCAACCGTTGCGAGTCACAGAACCTTTTGTTTAGACGATTTTCGTATTGGTTTCTTTTGCCAGTTGCTACTTCAACAGAGTGCCGGTGAAAACGTGCATCATGATCATACTCTTGCTTGATTTGGATATGAATCTTGATAATGAGGTGATGAACCCTTCCCTCACATGTACAACTTGCCATATTTATACTGCCTTGACAAAAACCTGTTTGGTGTATACCTCGCAAGGGTAACCAGATTTCACCTTTTCGCATCACAGGAGTCACTCCTGGTGCTGTGATCACTTTGCCCGGAGATGAGGCGATCGGCGCCACCCTGCGCGATGGTTTCCCAACGGCGTCGACCCCTGCGTTGGAGGCATCATTAGAGCAGATCCACCACAGTCACTTGAAGTAAGAAACGGATGGTTGAGTTGTTGGTAGGAAGTGCCTCATACTCTTGCAGGTTGTTTCATGATGTTTCTTGTAGTATCATGTGGTTGATTCAAAGTCACATCATGATCAGTTTCATTACATAGATCCTCTAAGCATCATCACGATTTTTGCAGCTGGTTATGACGTCATTTGCATGTGAAGTTTTGGCCAATTCAATGTTGTGCTGGAAAGGCCACATCAAACGGAACGCAAAAGATTTCGGGATTGGTAGATGATTCCTCCTGTTTTCCTTCCTTGAGTTCCCTTTGTATGTTCTCAGGGTGCTGGAGTAAAGCACCAGATTCTGTTGGTAAGTTTCAGGCACATCCATGCGGTCCATGTTGCGGTGGGATTTTAACCCAAACCCATCGAACCCACCAGTATTTCGCTTGGATTGGTCGTGTTGGCACCAGCATTTTCGCGCCAAGGTGCCGAAGACGCCTACAAAAAGATCAGAAACATGGTGAGGGCCTTAAGCAACGGAAGGATTGACACCCAGATTTCTGGAGATAGTTTTTCCAACTGACCCCGTTGGTGAGACAGATGTCGGGGGCATTTGCGTAGATTGATTATGTACATGCATATTATAATATGATCCGGTGTCCCGTGTCAACGGTCCCCTCCATGGTAGTTCCCCCCCACCTGTACCCCGTCATGGTAGGTACTAGTACTATACAACTACCGCTATGCTACCACTACCACTACTAGCGCTACGTACTATTATTTACTTTTTTCCATTATCACTACTAGTACTACTAATACTACTAGTAATCTTAGTTGTGAGGAATCTTAGTTCTTAGTTCCAGGCTGGTGCACGTACTCCTGCGTACCAAATCAGTCCCCTCCAAGTCAAACCTCTGACATACCTTTCCCTGCAAGATTGTTTGACTCGAGTACTTGCAGAAACTCTTGTTGTTTTTTCATGCGTGCCATGCCCGCTACTTCTTTCTTCCAGTGCTTTCTGCAGAAGCAAGAATAACAAAAATTTCAAAAAAGGTAGATCTTTGGGGGGGTAGCATATGTATATATTTGTATATGTTTATATTTACTTTATGTATATTTGAATGAGGGCAGACACGCATAATTTTCTGCGTAGGTGGATCTCAACTGCTATTTCAAACCACACCCAAGGAACCGCGAGAAATCCGCTCTGTTGGCGTGAAACACCTCAGGAGGAAAGGGATTGAAGTGGGGTGGGGTCCGGTTTGCAGGGGACAGGTTTTGAAGACTTCTCTTTTGATGTGGGTTTCATATATTATCTCGACTTTGCTTAAATTACAATTCGATGTGACATGACTTGCACATGCATCTCAGATCTTGCAATTTTTTCCCAGTGCGATGCTGGTTCGGAGGCATCAGCCAAGAGGCAGAGGCAGGGGGCGGATCATTGAGCCATAGAACAGTTCTAGAAAAAGACTTGAGGAACCCTAAGATCCACGAGTTTCGATAGTTTTGGACCAAAACATACCATCAAAGCGAAGATGAACAGTATGATTATGATATGAAGTTTCTTAAACATTGCTTTGAGGGCATCGCGTCAAGAATTGTTTCATCTCCTACAATATGTTTTCCAATCAAGGCAAATCAATGTGCTGATTGAAAACATTTGCTGATGAATGTGGTAAGATACTGTTTTATCTCTTACAGTATGTTTATTCAATATATAACAGTAAATGAGTTTGCCTGTTGAAATTGTGTGTTTATCAAAGTGGTAAAGGATTGTTGTACTTTACTGACACCATTCTTGTAGATAAGGTTGATAACTGTACTAGCTCTTACAATTCATTTACAAATATTGAAAAAGGTAGAGAATGGATTGATTTTTCCAAACAAGAAGACAAAAATGAATAAGGCAAAAATTGTTGTTTATGTTTATTCATCTTATTTTGATAGATATATTATATATAGATGCTAGAAAGGGTACCTATTTTGCATGATTTTTCCCCACTTCCATTAACATCAGCTTCCACTTGGAGGTGACGAAAATTCACCAGTTGACTTTGGTATTATGGGAGCGGTTCTCTTCCTCTGTATTTTTTGGATACTATTTGCGACGTCAGGGGTGCACAGAAACTGGGTGATCTTCGGCCACGGATGGAACTTGTGACTTTCTGTCCAGGTTTGAAAGGGACAGAGCCATCGAGGGATAGAGCTAAACATGTAAAACTTAGTACCCAGCATTTCTCGAGTTCTCGAGCATACTTTTAGGAAGATGGTTCGTTAGTTGTTGAATATGTTTCTCTGATGCTGACTGGTGCAACATTGCATGGATTGCATGTTGAGTACCAAGAGCCGAAAGCCATAAAATTGATAGATCTACCGCCATGGACAGAGGAACCCTCATCATCATCATCATCATCATCATCATCATCATCATCACATTCCTGACATAAACATTGTCTACCATGTACACTATGTATATATAATTATATATATTATATGTATATGTGTGTGATTTACGAAGTTTCCCTCAGAAATGTGTCTTTTTCACAAATTCCTTGAAGCAGCACCCCGTTAAAACCTCCACCCGTTGAGGCGTGGAGCCGGAGACGAGGATCCCTTGTTGCCCATCCATCAAGCGCAAGATGGAACGCCGAAAAGCCAGGCCACCGGTGCCCGGTGGGTGAAACGTATTTTGGAAATGGGAGTGACAATGGGGGGGTTTCCGGTTCCTAAAGTTGTCATATGTTGAATTTGAATGTTATTAATATGACATTACCAAGTACTATTGATGGACTGGGCACCAAAAGTGACATTTCGTGTCATTTGTACAGAGAGTTCGGTTTCTTTAGACATGTAGGGCACATTCTGCTGTGTCGCCAGTTCACGTAATGGTCACTTGATGACCTGCTCAAGTAGAACAAAGGGTGAAATCAAAGTTGCACAGTTGATGACAAGTCTTGGGAGATTTTTCTAGGACCCGAGGTTTGTTTATCGGTGGCAAGGCGGTGGGTTTATCGTGAATCAAGGGATTTTTCAGCCATCCTGAGGATTCGCACAAGGAGGGTGAGGCCTCCGATTCTTCGGATGCTTCCCCGGTGACACGGCCCTTCTATGTATCAGATGCCTGCGCCAACGGAATGCCAGTCCGTTCTGTGAGGGATATGTTGACGATCCCACGACCACTGCACATTGAGCTTCCTGAGCAGCCATGAAGTTGCTGTAGGGAGCCTTGGCGTGGGAACAGCCTTGGAAATTCTGGTTTCAGGATGTTTCCGACGCTTCTATGCCAAACCCTTGGCGAGGAAACAGTGGATGGAAGAAATCCACCTGACGGGTGAAGACTTGCAAAGGAAGCATGCCTGAAGTACTGCAATTGAAATTCTATAAGACACGACTCTGAGTGAAATCTCCAGCTTCCTTTGCAGCACCGGGCGAAGTAGATGGCCTAAAGACCAAGATGATACAAGATGAACTTTGACGTGAAGGCCACTCATTCTTGTCTTTGGACAATGCTTTAGAAACTGCAGGTGTTTGTCATAATATGCAGCTTTCGAAAAGAGGCCCTAAAACCTTGTACCATCTACTTTTGCCCCACAGATGGTGCTTTCGTTTGAACCCATGGCAAATTGCCTCTGCTGGAATCTGCGGATTCTGTTAGCCCCTGCCATTGAGACAAGGATATAGCTGCGGCGAGCCTTCCACGGTCGCCAACAGATTAACACTCAACACCCATTTTTTCGGCACAAGTAGCAGTGGGCCACGTGATGAATGTATATAGTATTTCGCTACTATGTGGATGAAACTGATCCACGCTCGAAATTCGACATGGCCAAAGGCGCCGTGAAGCAAGCCTTCAAAAGCTGCTTTAAAAGAAGGGGAGAGAAAATGAAGCAACTGATCCACAGCACAATGAAAGATGTCTAGCGTGAGAGAATATCACTTTATTCTAAAGTGTGATGGCGCAGTCTGGATCACACATTTGATTGTCATAAAAAAAGTACGTGGTTGCCGTCACTCCGCAGCTGTTCACTGGAAGCGGGTTTACACGCAGGGGGAAAGGAGTGCTGCCGTGCATTATGCCCGCCGAGAGCTTAGAAGCATTTTGATGCGGTTCTGGTGGATTCGGGGNATGATGGTAGCATGACGGCATTCAGATGAGCCGTGGGCCAGAGAAATCAATGTTCATCAGCAGAGCATGAGAGATAGAAGAGCATCGAGGTGTTAAAAAGAAATATGCCTCACAACTCAAGATGCCCAAGTAATCAGGTTGCATTGTCAGTTTCATTCAGAATCCGATTCCAGGTGGACTTCAAGCGATGCGAAAAAGCGCGAATTGGTGTGGAAGTTGGAATAGAATGGAATAGATATTTAATGATATTTATGAATGGCACAAGATGGCTGTCAGCTGTGATGTTTCGGACCTGGATCTTCAAAACTCAGTAGACAATTATATCGATAGCAGGAATCAAACCAAGCTGTTTCAAGATGTAATGTTTGCATGATTGTTCGCAGCCCTTGTTGGAAAAAATGCCGCTGCCTGTTGTAGCCATTGCTCAAGCCATTGCGCAAAGTTTCGCTCGGTGATTTCGCTGGTCTTCCGTTGGTTTTCCCAATCTGAAGACAATGTTTGTTCTGATGATGACTGTGATGTTCATGGGAGGCGGGTGACGGGTGAAATGAAGCTCAGTTGGGTGTGGGTACTTTATTGGTTTGCCAGGAAGTTGACATCACCATCCATGCCGTGCAGATGAATTCCATTTGGTCTCGATTATGTCTATTTGCATTGTCAAATTGTCACTATATTGCAAAGCCAATTCAGGAAACAATTGACTTGTGAGATTTCTAATGGTGTTGGAAAGAAGAACTCGTGCACATGTCAACAATAGTAGTAGTACTTGTAAGAGAGGCATCCGCATAGTCGAAAACTCTCGGTGCAAGCATCAACCCATAAAAGCTAAAAAGCGCAGTACCTTAGATGACCCATCGGGCCAAGTAGAGCCTAAGTGGAACAAAGGCATGAGGAAAGCACCTTAGTGACCAGACGGTCGGAACCAGTGCCTAGATGGCACCTGAGGCAGCGAGATGGCACATGTCAACAATTCGATTGCGTTTTTGAATGCTGTTGGCAGATACATGAGAATATACATATGTGCCAGGGAAACCCTTTAGTTGGTATATAAAACCCTACTATTGGGATCTATTGACCATCCCCTATTATGAAGCGAAATTCGGACTGTCTGAGAGCTCTGATGTGAATCACCCCTTGGATTTGTACCGGGAATGACCACTTAGCAAAGCCATCCAAGTATTTTGAGCAACAATGGGAGTTTAGACCCCAGCACATAATATGTTTGGTCATTCCCTGATATCATTACACTCGGCAGGCGAGGCGCGTTCGCCTCCATGTGCTTTCGATGGGCGTGGTTACACGGTCCGCGGGGTTGGTCCCAGCGGGCAGGGTTGGTTGGTTTTCTTTAGGGTTCCGAGATTGGAAAGTTCCATGTTGAACCGGAGCGTATCATGTTTCACAGACAACAACTACAACTTGCATTTATATACATGCAAGTTGTGTTTTCTGCAGGTTCGACACAACGTCATCCAGTGATTCAGCTCTTTGATCACAAGATTTTGAAGATGTTGTTCCATGTTGTGAACGAAGTTTCCTCGCTTTTCAGGCATACTTATATAAATGGCATCAAATGGCATCAAACAGTTACCCTCCTCACCTTCCTCCACTCTTGCACTGCAAAAGGATATCCACGTCAATGTTCCAAGTGGTCACCAATTTGATGCGTCCTCGTGCCAGAAGGAGATGTCACGTCGGTTTCCTGGGAATGTTGGGGCACACCTCCATGGTTACCATCCACAGCTAGCTGACACGCCCAGGAGTGTCAACTCCGCATCGGCTGTGTCTTGGCATGAAGGGAACGGCCAGGTGAGAAGAAACTCAGTCGGGGCCTACTACTCCCAAGTGAGCTTTAAATTTGTCCAAGATTTGAAGTCTTGAAGATGTTGTGCAAAACGAGTGCAAAACGTACTGGTACCGGTTTGAAGGGTCGTTTCTGTAAGGTTCGTATTTTACGTTCTACAACAACTCCCAAATGTTGCTTGGCAGACGTTTTGCAACTTGACCAGGGGAGTGGGATTGCACGAACCGGTCAAAGTCAAAGGGTTGTTTTATGAATGGTTATATGAATGCTTATCGCTTGCAGTATACATGGCAAAATCATGCAAAGTCGTTAGTTTGCGACATCGTGGATTGCTAGAGTAGAAGTCTACACTCCCGCAGTCGAGGCAGTTTGGATTTCAAACATGTTTTGGCTGTTTTCACCAACTTCGGCCCTGTATGCATTTGTGTGCCTGTGTGTGTGTATTATAATGTAATACAGTAATACATATAATTTTTTATAGTATGACTATTGTGCGTCGTATATGAACACATATTGTACACATACATATTCCTAATCCAACCTGGCCCTTCAGGTGTTGGCTGATGGGAGCCACAGCGACGTTGATGGATCAGCCTGATCCAAAGGTGGGGCGGTTGGAAGCCTTACAATATTTACAATCACAGGTTGATGTGCGCCTTATTCAAATTTAAGATTGAACCAAGCCATCCTAAAGATCTACAATGTAAGGTTTTGAGATGTTTGGAGGAAGAGGTTCTGGAATGGTGGTGAAGAAGGATTTCTGGACAATTCTCAATGTTCTCACAAAATATTTAGCCACCAGCCGAGACGCCAAATTGCCTGAAATTTAATCTAAAATTTTGAATTGGCATAAATCATAAGCATACTATGGATTTTTGGATATTCTTAATTCTTAGCTTGAATATCGCTGCAAAGTACTACTTAAAATTACGTCATATCATTTGGTTGCACCAAGAACCCTGAGAAAAAGAAATCTAGTTCATGCTTGTGATGTGGTTTCTAGGAACCGCCAACCTGTTAAACAGTACAATAAATTATACAACCATTGCAACCATCAATCATAATGAAATCTTCAACGACAGGCCACCAGTGGCTCCAAGACCTGCAGCTCAGGAATGGGAACGGAAGGGCGAGAGGGCTGCAAACCATAAGAACGCATGTTAAAGAATGTTAAGGATTCTACAAATCACATCAGAAGAAGTGGGTGTAACTGGAATACTGGCAAATTTCCGCATGTTCAAATGAAAGCAACCATTGTGGGTCAGAACCTTTTGTTTACACGGTTTTTTGGCATTGGTTTCTTTTGCAAGTTGCTACTGGTTGAGTGGCATCATTGAACTCAGGGGTGACCGTGTATACCTCGCAAGGGTAACCAAATTTCACCTGATGAGACCAGCTGAAGAGGAAAACTCAGCGCTTTTCGCATCACAGGAGTCACTCCTGGTGCTGTGATCACTTTGCCGGGAGATGAGGCGATCGGAGCCACCCTGCGCGATGGTTTCCCAACGGCGTCGACCCCTGCGTTGGAGGCATCATTAGAGCAGATCCACCACAGTCACTTGAAGTAAGAAACGGATGGTTGAGTTGTTGGTAGGAAGTGCCTCATACTCTTGCATGTTGTTTCATGATGTTTCTTGTAGTATCATGTGGTTGTTCAAAGTCACATCATGATCAGTTTCATTACATAGATCCTCTAAGCATCCTCACGATTTTTGCAGCTGGTTATGACGTCATTTGCATGTGAAGTTTTGGCCAATTCAAAGTTGTGCTGAAAAGGCCACATCAAACGGAACGCAAAAGATTTCGGGATTGGTAGATGATTCCTCCTGGTTTCTTCCTTGAGTTCCCTTCGTATGTTCTCAGGATGTTGGAGTAAAGCACCAGATTCTGTTGGTAAGTTTTAGGCACATCCATGCACATGTTGCGATGGGATTTTAACCCAAACCCATCGAACCCACTGGTCATGTTGGCACCTGCATTTTCATGCCAAGATGCCGAAGACGCCTACAAAAAGATCAGCAACATGGTGAGGGCCTTAAGCAACGGAAGGATTGACACCCAGATTTCTGGAGATAGTTTTTCCAACTGACCCCGTTTGGTGAGACAGATGTCGGGCGCGTTTGCGTAGATTGATTATGTACATGCATATTATAATATGATCCGGTGTCCCGTGTCAACGGTCCCCTCCATGGTAGTTCCCCGCACTGGTACCCCGTCATGGTAGGTACTAGTACTATACAACTACCACTATGCTACTACTACCACTTCTAGCACTACGCACTATTGTTCACTTTTTTCCACTATCACTACTACTAATACTACTAGTAATCTTAGTTGTGAGGAATCTTAGCTCTTAGTTCTTAGTTCCAGGCTGGTACGCGTACTCCTGCGTACCAAATCAGTCCCTTCCAAGTCAAGCCTATGACATACCTTTCCCTGCAAGATTGTTTGACTCGAGTACTTGCAGAAACTCTTGTTCTCTTCTCATTCGTGTCATGGCCGCTGCTTCTTTTTCCGTTAATCTTCCAATGCTTTCTGCAGAAGCAAAAATAGCAAAACTTTCAAAAAAGGTAGATCTTTGGGGGGTATATATATAATACTATTATGTTTTATATTTACGTACATCTATATTTGAATAAGGGCAGACACATAAAATTTTCTGCGTAGGTGGATCTCAACTGCTATTTCAAACCACACCCAAGGAACCGCGAGAAATCCGCTCTGTTGGCATGAAAAATCTCAGGTGGAAAGGGATTGAAGTGGGGTGGGTTCCGGTTTGCAGGGGACAGGTCTTGAAGACTTCTCTTTTGATGCGGGTTTCATATATTATCTCGACTTTGCTTAAATTACAATTCGATGTGACATGACTTGCACATGCATCTCAGATTTTGCAAATTCTTCCCAGTGCGATGCTGGTTCGGAGGCATCAGTTAAGAGGCAGAGGCAGGGGGCGGATCATTGAGCCATAGAAATATGAAGTTGCTTAGACATTTTTTTGAGGGCATCGCGTCAAGAATTGTTTCATCTCCTACAATACGTTTTCCAATCAAGGTAAATCAATGTGCTGATTGAAAATATTTGCTGATGAATGTGGTAAAATATTGTTTTATCTCTTACAGTGTTTTTTTGATTAAAGTAAATGAGTTTGCTTGTTGAAAATGTGTGTTTATCAAAGTGGTAAAGGAGTGTTGTACTTTAGTGACACCATTCTTGTAGATAAGGTTGTTACAAATATGGAAAAAGTTAGATAATGGATTGATTTTTCCAAACAATAAGACAAACATGAATAAGGCAAAAGTTGTTGTTTATGTTTATTCATCTTATTTTGATAGATACATTACTGTATATACATATATATATAAATATATGTGCTAGAAAGTGAAAGGGGACCTATTTTGCATGATTGTTCCCACTCCCATTAACATCAGCTTCCACTTGGAGGTGACGAAAATTCACCAGTTGACTTTGGTATTATGGGAGCGGTTCTCTTCCTTGGTATTTTTTGGATACTATTTGCGACGTCAGGGGTGCACAGAAACTGGGTGATCTTCGGCCACGGATGGAACATCGAGGGATAGAGCTAAACATGTAAAACTTAGTACCCAGCATTTCTCGAGTTCTCGAGCAAACTTTTAGGAAGATGGTTGGTTAGTTGTTGAATATGTTTCTCTGATTCTGACTGGTGCAACATTGCATGGTTTGCGTGTTGAGTACCAAGAGCCGAAAGCCATAAAATTGATAGATCTACAGCCATGGACAGAGGAACCCTCATCATCATCATCATCATCATCATCATCATCATCATCATCATCATCACCATCACCATCATCATCATCATCACCATCACATTCCTGACATAAACATTGTCCACTATGTACAGTATATGTATATATACATATATATATATATGTGTGTGATGTACGAAGTTTCCCTCAGAAATGTGTGGCTTCAGCTCTTCCACCGAGGCATGGAGCAGGATACGAGGATCCGTTGTTGTTGTTGCCCATCCATCAAGCGCAAAATGGCACGCCTGGCCAGGCCACCGGTGCCCCAGGGAACAGGTGATGTCAAACGTATTGGAAATGGGAGTAAAATGGGATTCCGATTCCTAAATGTCCAAATTATATTTTGAATGTTATTAATATTAATATTAATATGACATTACCAAGTACTGGGATGGACTGGGTACGAAAAGTGACATTGTGTCATTTGTAGAGATATTTCGGTTGTTTAGACACGTATGTAGGGCACATTCTGCTGTGTTGCCAGTTCACGCAATGGTCACTTGATTCACTTGATGACCTGCTCAAATAGAACAAAGGGTGAAATCAAAGTTGCACAGTTGATGACAAGTCTTGGGAGATTTTTTACAAACCCAAGGTTTGTTTATCGTGGCCAGGTTGAGGTGAGTGTCTCTCTTGTGATTTTTCAGCCATCCTGAGGATTCGCACAAGGAGGGTGAGGCCTCCGATTCTTCGGATGCTTCCCCGGTGACACGGCCCTTCTATGTATCAGATGCCTGCGCCAACGGAATGCCAGTCCGTTCTGTGAGGGATATGTTGACGATCCCACGACCACTGCACATTGAGCTTCCTGAGCAGCCATGAAGTTGCAGTGGGAGGCTTGGCGTGGGAACAGCCTTCAGCGGATGGAAGACATCCACCTGATGGGTGAAGACTTGCAAAGGAAGCATGCCTGAAGTACTGCAATTGAAATTCTATAAGACACGACTCTGAGTGAAATCTCCAGCTTCCTTTGCAGCACCGGGCGAAGTAGATGGCCTAAAGACCAAGATGATACAAGATGAACTTTGACGTGAAGGCCACTCATTCTTGTCTTTGGACAATGCTTTAGAAACTGCAGGTGTTTGTCATAATATGCAGCTTTCGAAAAGAGGCCCTAAAACCTTGTACCATCTACTTTTGCCCCACAGATGGTGCTTTCGTTTGAACCCATGTATATACAGTAAATGTTTGCGATAGCTGCAGCTGTAGCTGAGCAGTCTTCCGGCAAAGTGCCTCCGCTGGAATCTGCGGATTCCGTTAGCCCCGGCCATTGAGACAAGGATATAGCTGTGGCGAGCCTTCCACGGTCGCCAACATCACATTCACACTCAACACCCATTTTTTCGGCACAAGTAGCAGTGGGCCACTTCATTTGATAGGCACAGTTCAATTGTATTTATCATATTTCGCTACTATGTGGATGAAACTGATCCACGCTCGAAATTCGACATGGCCAAAGGCGCCGTGAAGCAAGCCTTCAAAAGATTTCAAAAGCAGTCACAAAAATCGGGAAAAGGAAAATGAAGCAACTGATCCACAGCACAATGAAAGATGTCTAGCGTGAGAGAATATCACTTTATTCTAAAGTGTGATGGCCCAGTCTGGCTCAAAGCTGGAGTGGGCCAAGTGAGATACCTCTTGAACAATGCCATACAGCATCACACCATTTGATTGTCATAAAAATGTGCCATATCAAGTAGTTTTTTTCCCACTACAAAAACGATATCGATGCATGCACGCCGTAGCATGCTTTACCGTTTCTCATCATTGCTCATCAACCATGTTTGTTGATTGTCAGAGTGGTCAACGCATCGTCACAGCAAATCATTGGTTTGAAGATCCAGAAACTCTTAGCAGTTCGAGGTCCCAGCACTCTGGAGGAAAGTTTCATTAAGATTTGAATCGTTCCTCCCGAGTGCTGCGACTCAGCGACTCCGAATGCAACATTGCAGCGGATCCAGCTGGGAGCCTCAGCCTAGCAACCCGAAGATGGAGGGAGATGGAATGTCCAAACAAATGGTGGTTTCAATCTTTGCGTTTTAGGTGTAGTTTCCCAGTCTCCAATGCATTGTGACGAATTATCATAATAGCTTGATATATTGTGTACATATGTTGAAAAAATTGAAGAATGGAAAACGTATGAATTGTAATTCTGTGATGGTATGCTTTTCAAGTTTCTTCTTCATGTGCGCAAGAGGCAAGCACTGCAAAGTCTCAAACTTGTGATTGCACAATGATGAACCCCAACGTTCCGGGCAACCCACATTCAAGGCAAATCAGCCAACAGCCGTTGGCCATGTTTCCCTCTTCGACATCTCCTTGCAGGCTGGTCGCATCAGAAACTCTGAGTAGTTGGAGGTCACAGCACTTCATGGGTTTCAATCGTTACGTTTTGGTGAAGTTTTCCTGTCTCAAAAGCTCATTTTGCTTATCAAAAAAAAGGTGAAGATATTGCAGTAGCATATGTTTTTTGATTTTTTTGGTCCGTATAGCATCGTATATCACTCACATTTCTTTTTGCGCGCGTTACACGGTTCAATCTGGTGGGACAGGTATCCAATTACATCAATCGCTTAAGGGGTTTCCTCCCGAAGAGAGAACGCGACTAAACATCTCCAAATCTGCTACCATGAGTTCGTAAAGCAAGTTGTCAACCAAGGGACGCTTAGGGAATGGTGGGACTCGGCTCGAAAGAAGTACAACTTTGAACTCCGGGGGGTGGGTGGAGTCACATCCCATGGCGGCAGATTTGAAACCGACATGCACACAGAAGCAGGCGTTGGACTATATTCGGAGATATGAAAAGGCGGTGGACCGAGAAATGTCCAAACATGGTGGGTTGGGTAGCTTGGAGTTGTGATTTGCTGAACATGTGTTTAAGAGATTTCATAATATTTGTTCAATTGCAGCATAGATATACGGATGTATGTGAGACATTTGCCAACCTACACATTATCCAGTATCCCAGTATGATATGCTATTCATATATCAACTTGGAATTTCTATAGTTTCGCTTCATCACAACAACACAACGTATCCAGCCTCCGATCTTTGACATCCGCACTGTCAAGGTAGTCGTATCCGCTTTCCCACCTATGATCTCCACGAGAGGATCAAGCAACGATTGTCAAGGACCCTTTGGCAAGAGTGGAGCTAGTGGCAGGAGTCATTGACTGTATTTGTAGGGGAGGAATGATGGCCCCCTGTGGCTTCGAGTCTGAGAGAATCTACAGCATCTTACGGACTTCATTGCTAGACCTGACCGCGGAGATCCAACAAGGTTTGCGAGACAAGGTTAAGACCAAAGACTTCATTGAGAATGATGTTCTTGCGCACATCCACAGTAATTCCTGGAATTACGTGACTGGTGATGGCATGCAGAACTTCGCAGGTGAGCAGCGTTCTGACACTATGATATGCAACCAACATGTTTCTACACTACACATCATGAATCATTATTGTAGTATTGAACAAGATCTGAAGCCAACTTGACGAGTCGAACAACTGTTCACATGCCTAAGTGCTACTACATGTAGTATACCAAAATATGTCTAACTGATAAGAGATGATCGAAAGTGTTTGTGCGTGTCATGTGATTGTTTGTTTTTCTCTTTCTGTTTGGCATGTTTACCAACACCTGCCCACACAATAAACGAAACCTGTTTGATTAGCACAAACAGATGTCTCAAATTTCTGTTTTGTTCCCACAACATCCCGGCAGGGCACTTCTACCGTACCCCAGAAATTGCTACCGTTTAAACCGTTTGGTGGTGATCTTTCATGAGTTAGTTGCCGAGTAGACTCTAAAGCTGTTTGTGCCCTAAGCCATCCAGTTGCAGGTGAATCCTTGGGTAACTGGACAGCGTTGTGCGATGAGATTCGGAATGCCATAGAGAAGCAATTGACTTCGCAAGAAATGAAAGTGGCCGAGTGTGAGCGAGCCAAGTCTGAAGATACTTGGCTAAATTTTCCAGTATAGAAAAGATTCGGGTTATTTTTCTTCAATCAAACGCAATCGGACATGCGTGAAACAAACCACCGGGTAGTATTTGCTTGCACATTCCTCAAAACAATTATGCGGTTTGCAAGGAACATGTTCAACCAGTAGTCCCAACTTGCGATCAATTTTGAACTGAACACAGATGATGGGTGATTCATCCGGCACGAACGTTGAGGTGTCATGAGAACCCCCCGTGCGAATGATGGGAGAAACTCACCGTACAGTTGATGGACAAATTCCTACACCTAAATGATGTCGTGAATTGTGAATATCGTATCTTTCAACAAACAGGGTTTTTAAGTTTTTAACATTTTTTAACCATTCCAATGGCAGGATTTTGGCTACGGTATACAAATCCTATCAGAAACGCTGCGTCACAGGTGGAGGCTGCAAAACTTCAGCTCACGCAGAGGGTCAAAGAAGTGGCTGCTGCCAAACGCACGCTAGCAGCTCGAGAACGGGAAGAGCGGAGCGCCATGAAAAAAGTCCAAGAAGTGACTTGGATTTCGCTTCAAAATCACTACTGGGACATATAACTTTTGCGACTTTTGTTCACACACCGATGACTTTTTGTTGATCATTTTTATTGGGTTTCGATAGTTCAGCTGCAGATGAGACATCTTGCACCTTTCTTTGCTGGTGTGTTTTTGGTGTCATGAAAATTCCCAATTGAAAGCAGTACTTGATTGACATTACCAACAGAGCACTATGATCACACAGATACCTTGATTGCTACATATCCTCCGGGATATCCTTATTTGCGGCATGAAATCGACCTTCCATTTTTCACAGTCCCGTTGTCCCAGGCTGAGCAAAAGCTCCAAGCTTTGGAGCCCGTGACCCCTGAAAGCCCAGAGGCAGGTCCAATGAAAAAGAGAGCAAAGGCAACGAAGGGGCAGGGCACCACCATGAAACGCCCAGCCAAAGCAGCAAAGTCTTAGGGACGACTTGACTGCCATTTGGATGGGTTTTTGTGTGTTCGTTTGATTCGTTTGCGTTTCACTGAATATTTGTTTTTTTAATTCTACGAAACGCAGTTTGACGTCTTAGGGTGCACATAGACGCCGAAAAGTGCGCAGTGCTTTAGTTTGGCGCGGGTAGGCAGAGGTGGGAGACGAGGAGAAACCCTCAGCATGCGCAGTGATAGATCAAAGTCAGAGATGGCGTTGGTGGCAGTGTCAGTGTCTTGCAGGACCAAAATCAGAATACGTATGTCAACTCAACAGTTCAATTGTTCTTTTGCCGCTCAGGATATCCATATTTACGCATCACCTTTGGGCAAATTGTTCACCAACTCCTTACAAGAATTTCTTCTCTTTGGGGCTCCTGAAAATCTACGCATGCCTCGGCTTTAAGAGATTTCAACTAGCCACTTCATCAGTATCCCATATAGTGTCTGTGTAACTGCGGACAAATCAGCCAACAACCGTTTGCCGTGCTGCCCGAAATTCGACATCTCCTTGCAACAGAAAGCTGTAGCGGTTCATCCAGAAACGCCATGATGAGAGAAGAGCCTTGGGCCTTGGAGAAGGAATGTCGATTGCTCATTCCTCGTAGCCAAGACTACATTTATTCATCCTACCGAGAGTTGAATGAAAAAAGCTGCGCAGCCGGTCTTGCAGAGGAAGGGAGATGACCATGACAAAATCATGTTTCTTACACAGACTGAGAATGATCAGATGTCAGTGATGTCCGGAGGTGCACATGATCGAAGAACATCCTTATTTGACCCTTCAATTTTTTAGATGTTTTCTTAGAGGTATCACTTAGAGGTATCATGAGATATCCAAAAATATCGCACACTGCACCCTGAATGACCCTGGCTTTTTAATTCTCTAACAGCAAGCTGTCTTGCTTCTCGGGGGTTCATCCTTTCTGGTACCTTGAGGTATGGCTAGAAGTAGGTAAGTAGGTGGATCTAGGTGGTTGCCGTCACTCCGCAGCTGTTCACTGGAAGGGGGTTTACCCGCAGGGGGAACTGAGTGCTGCTGTGCATCATGCCCGCCGAGAGCTTAAAAGCATTTTGATGGGGGATTCCGTTTGGTTGGAGTGGGTACCAAAAAGGAACATTACAGTATTTATTTGCAAAAATTTGGCACGTAGCTTATGCATGCTTATGGCATATGGTACAAACGTCAGCCTGCAAGTATAGAGTGGGAAAATATGATATGAATCTAGAGCTTATAACTTGGCAAAAGACACATGCACGGGAGACGACGTTTCCATGGGTCAATTGAATGATGATGAGTGCAATGCACCGTTTGATTGGTGCGATATGGTGCGATCAAGCTGTTGGCATTGACGCGAGTTGTGTTGGCGATGCGTGTTCCAAAGTTTGTTTGTGGTGGTTTTATTATATTTAGTTGTTTATGCATATATATCATACAGTTGTCAATGTCTATGCTGCTACATTGTATGGGTGGCGCGCGTTGGTGTTTTTTTAGCTGAAACAGCTTCCTGGGCCAGATTTCCAGCCATCCCATCGGCTGAGGCGCCTCACCCCTTCTATGGCTACTACGGCCCAGTTTCCCAGTTTCGGGTTTACGGTGTTCAAACAGTTGTATGATGCTTCATGCAATGTGCAGTTGTTTTTTCGGCTCAAGAATCACGAGGTGGTGGTTTCAATTGTCCGTTTTCCCCATATCTATCAAATCACAATCATTCCCAATCCAATTAAATTGTATGTTTCAAATCAGTATCAAATGAGCTGAAAGTTGAAACCGCCACTTAGAAAATCGTTTCACACTCGATGGTTCATTGCAGACGGGTGTGGAAACCCCCGACTCCAAGGACCAGTGACGAGTCGGAAGTTTGTTGTGACGATGGCAGGTGATCACGATTTTTGCACCAAAAAAGAATGAAAAAAATGGAAATATATTGAAATCGTGTTTGATGTGGGTTTTTCCTTGTAATACTCTTGATGGTTACGAATCCTGTATACCCCTTCGATAAAAACTATCTATAACTAACCTGGATAAAGTATATACGTATATGTATATATATATATACATACATACATATACATACGTATATACTTATATGACAGTTATATAATTACCAACGTCAACTGGTGCTGGATTGTTGGATGTTGCAGCCTTCTAAGATTCGGAGAAACTGCCTCGACACCATCCAGGATTCCGTCGGAATGTGCGACGCAGATGCAAGGTAACTGGTTTCAACCATTTCACGGAGATGTTTTCGCAAGAAATGTCATTGGAAGAAATCCAGGTCGACCACCCGTGAAACTGTGAAACCCGGTGAAGAAATAGATAAAAAGTCCATAGAAGTCTAGATGTTCTCCATAGTGGTCTGGATCTCTTTCAAAAAGTGGGCTGAAAATGGTTGAAACTTGAAACCACCGGACACCTTTACAGCTGAAAAGCTCGATTTTTTGTTCATTTCACCGAGGCCCACATTGTCGCACTTCAACTTGCGTCTTGGCCAACTGTCCAACAAGCAAATTCGATCAGCTGCAGTGGCGTTTGAGATACTGGAAAAGATGGAGAAGGTGACAACCTTCACAGGGAGGTTTGCTTACTGACCATTTTTGAAGACGAAGAGATGATGGTAGTGAGGGTATCGAAATGCCGGGAAGGCTTATTCAGGGAGATATAGGATGATATCGACATCATGTCAGTTTTGTGTGGATAACATGGTAATAACAATTGAGATTTGCATCAACGTATCCAGCTTGGTTGTTGGGTTACAGTGGAGGTGGCTGTCCAAGCTGATCAGATTAGCTACAACTCTGCGATCGCAGCGTGTGGCGCGGTATGGTGGCAGTCTCTTCAACTCATGTCGCTGCGACAGCATCGATTTTTTCAGTTACTCATGAGAATCAGAAAGTAAGGGGACTTCCAAGATGATTTAGACCAGAGGTTTTTGATCGATAAGTATGAGGCATGCATGCACTGTAGAAGGATATGATCTAAAATCAATCATGCTTTTGGCACATATTGGCAAGAATTCCCTAGTTTCATCAGCAATTTTTACAGGTGAATGGTCACAACTTCACTTGAAAAAGTCATTTGAATTTACATGATCAGGTGGTCCATGCCACAGCTACAGCTTCGTTCAGATGTGCGGAGCTTTGCCATTTCCAAGTCAATGCCATGGAAGAGAAGTGTTCAGGTGTTAAGGACAATGGACCAGGTGAGGTTCCGAAAAGGAAAAATGGGTCACTAAGAAATCACCAGGGAAACTTGTGAAGGACCGGATTTGTTCCGGCTATTTGTTATGTACAAAACAAATGTTGGATCAAATGTGTTTTTCATGATCAACTCTCAAAAAAATGCAAAAAAATAATGAAAAATGCAACCTTGCCAAAGAAAAAAAAGGTGGTACTTGGGATTCATCATTGTCAAAAAGCTTCCGGTGATTTTTCCCGGATTTTCCCATCAGTTCAAACTCATGGACCCAGGTAACCATAGCTCCCAACCAGATCACCTTCAGTTCCATGCTTCCTATGATTCCTTCCTACAACTGGCCATTGGTGTTGGACCTATGCAGTTTATCTCGCTGTCGGTACATTGGAATGGACAGAGTGAACTTTGATGCTGCCATTAGGATTACGTGGGGAAGGGGTCAAGATGGGACGTTTGGGGATGTTGAAGATGATTGTTTCTGTCTTTGAGGGTGGGATAATGGACTCGTTCCTTGGAGGGTATTGGTAGATGTTGGTAGTAAGATATAGAGGCATGAAGCTTCATCTTCAAGCCCTATATCTCCCAAGCCAAGAAGACCCTTCGTTTGGTAGGAGCTGCAGCCAGTGGCAACATGGCTCCAGATTGCTTCTTTCCATGCAAGCACAGTTTCTTGGAGTTCAAGAACCAGAGCCCAATAAGAAGGGTTGATGATGTGGAAATGGAATGAAATGGATAGAATCTATCGGATAGATATGGTGTGTTGATCGAAAATCACTGAAGGGATGCACAAGTTTGGAAGGATTGGGTATTAGTTGAATGAGACGTTTCATCGTGCTATGACTATGTTGATGTCTCGCATGACATTCGGAAAGTGGCCACAATAGCGACAAGCGCAGCCAATTTTGATGCATGGAAAGTTCAAGAAACAAAACAGTGCCAAAGTGAGCATCAAACAGGTACAGTCTCTGGAGATTGCCAATCACAGCCAACAGATGCAAATGAATTACCTTATAAATTGATCCAGAAAAGTTGATCCAGAAAAGCCAGTCTTTCCATTTTGACTTTTTGACCAAACATCACATCCAACACCCTGCCGTGCTTTGCTCCACCTCAACCGTACAGAAACCAAAAATGCATTGCCAAAACTCCATCAATTTGTCAATTCTGAGCACTCCAGGATCATCCGCACAACGTGTTTGACGTACAATGCCGTCCTGAACGGCCTTAAGAGTCGCTGGCCATGTTCTTTGATGCTTCTTGAGGCACGGTTTAACATTGACCTAAAACCCACCGAGCTGATGGTGGAGATGAGCTTGGGGGGAATCCTCCAAGAATGACGAAATATGTTCAGATTTGGAAATGATACAAAGTAATTTATGGCATCAAAACGTTTGATGGCAGTAAGCCAAAAAGCAGCCAGAAGCATCCAAAAAAGGTTTCCTTGGTGTTCCAACCCAAAGAGATCCACTGGAAGCCCGCCCTCCTTTGTGTTCCCGAGGTGATGCCATCCTTCGTTCTCCTCCCAGACACTGTTAGCTACAGCCTTGGGAGCGACCAGTGGCCATGGGCAAGTGCCCTGCTTCAAGCACCTCGGACCTCGACCAAAAACAGCAGGGCATGGGAATCCGCTTCGAGGTTTGGTTCGTTTTTCTCAGGGGGATCCGAGAAACACGGAAAAGGTGTGGAAAGGAGGGTGAAAGACTGCATATCATGTCCTACATTACGTTCCGTTTGCATCCATTTTGCTGGTGGTTTGAAAAGGTTTCTAAGATGTGCAATTCCATAGAATTTCACTCACAAATATAGTGGGTGACTCAAGCATCCACTAGACCAATGGTACCCATTAACATCCCATCAGTTTGTGATAAAAAAAAACTCAACTATGTAATTTGGTTCGACCATCCCTATATTGACCCGCTGGTTTTTTTTACGTAGCCCTTGGGTAAAATCTCACCTTCCACCCGCACCCCTTAAAACCCCTTAAAAACCTGGTATTTAGAGCAGGGACCCAAACCTTGCTTCGGGATCTTGAGGGTACTTGTAAGAACATGATGCTACTCAGAAGTATGGGGAGTGCAACAAGATAGGAACATATATGGACCCCCGCTAAACCAATCAGTACCATGGAGTGTTGCCAGGGTTCAACCAATGGTTCATTGGTGATTCATGTCAGTTGTTGAGCTCATCGGAGGAAACCCTGATTAGAAAGGAATCCTTGGGGATTGCCTTAGTTAGGCTCAACCACCATCATTAACCATGAACCAATCATTGGTTCATAGTAGTTGATAGCTAGCATCCCCTTTTTCTTACATGACCTTGCCATTTACATCGGGAATGTTTGGCTTCCCTGGTGAAGCCACGACCATCCCAGAAGTGTTTAGCATTTAGCCGTACGAGGCCATGGTATCCCGGTCCTTGCGGATGGATCTCCTACAACTTCGTCAGGCGGTTCTATCAGGCCACGCGACTTTTCAGATGATTTCAGGTGATGAAATTTTCCCCAAACCCGGCATCTCTTAGGACTTGGCTTTTGTTTGTCATTGTGGTGAGGTCATGAAATTCCCATGTCAGGCATAACTCCCAAAATCTCCCCGGAGTTGTTTTACCATCATTTGCCTGCAGAATCCTGGCAACCTGCTTTGGATTTGCTGGACTTGGGAAGATCTTTCGAGGAGGACGAAAAAAGTCATCCACATGCCGCAAGCCGCATGGGTTTCCTCAGGAAACACCATGGAATCTTGAAGGAAGCACCACGGGGTTTGGAAGATCTATATAACATAAGTATCGAAGGAAAATGCCAATGTATGATAAATAGTGTTTTCACAGTGTTTTCCATAAATCACTTATGAACCTTCAGGTTTTGACGACTTGTTGGAAAAAAATGGGAGCGTTACTGTACTTAGCTGAGCTGAGGGGGTGCTATCAGACCCGTAGGCCTTTTCATGGATGGGTTCCAACGGTCCAAATGGACCGGTGGAAATGGTGGAATTGGTGGAATTTCAGGTGTTTCCAAAAGATATGGGTACTAGGTGTTTCCATGCCCTTCAGCCACATGTTTCGCATCCCAAGTCCCATAGGTTGCTGCAACATTCACATTTGCTTCATTCGGGTGGAATTTTCAGCAAGGTGAATGATTACACTGCCACACAGGAGACCTCAAAGACGCAGCTGGCATTGTCAAGCCTGGCCACCTATACCTCTGCCCTCCTTTGGCAGGAAGCATTGGCAGTGACCACAACTCAGGCCTGAAAGCTGATCAAGTTGATATTCTTAAAACGGAAGACCCGTGAAAAAAGAAACACCCACAAGTCAAAAGGGTGGTGAAGGGGCCCAACAAGAGAATGAAAGTTGATGTGGTTTTTTTTTCTGGTGACCAAAAAAAACTCTCAGGTGGAAGTTCTTCATCCCGAAAATCTATGGAAATCTGAAACATGGGACTGTTGGAACCATGATTTGCACTGAAAGGTTCTGGGCTTCAACTTTCTTCTAAGATCCCAAGACTGGCACCGTGCTCAACATCTCTTGCTGCAGATGGAATGCAGCCAAGTCCAGGCAAATACGGTAAGCTTCAACACGTTGCTTGACTTCTGGCAGACCTGGTGTGTCTTTTTTGAGTGGTCGGTAAAGTTGAGTAAAGGGTGGAACAAACTTCAGGTGTTCTAATTCGACCATTTCGATGTGAAGAATTGAATAATGGACTCCTGAATAGACGCTTGAGGTCAGATTTGTTGTGTGATTCATTTTTGAGTGCCGAAACCAAGCACAACTTGTCCAAGACTAGGAAATTGATACAGTACCTCTTTCAGCATCTCGTTGATGTTCCTTGTTTGAAGGTTTTTGGGAACCACCACGTGGCAGCAGACATTGGCATGGCTGGCAAACTGTTTGCATTTTGGTCATGGGCCAATCTTGGACCCCGTGACCTTCAGTACAGCGATCAGCAGTTGTGCCGACAATGAGCAACTAGTGCCAAGGGTTTGGGATTTGAGTGATGAGATGGGGGGATGCAAGGAGACCATGCGTGATCAATACACAATTAGGATAGATATATGTACGTATATAAATATGATTATATATGTATTAATTTAATATTAATGTATATATATATATACATGCAGTTATATGTGCATATAATTATATACGTATATAATTATATATGTATAAATGTAGATGCATATGTCTTATGACGTTAAAATTAGTACATTGTTATGATGATAGGTTGTCTCCTATTATGTGGTTTTATTTTGTGTTATATATATTATATATATTCATGTTGCATTGTATATCATACCATTTCGTATTATGATAGAACATATCAGATCAGATCATATTATATTATATATGATTTGTTCTTATCTTAGACCATATCATATCATATCATAGTAATTATGTCAGATAATATATCATATTACACCATTTCATGTTATATTGTTTTATTTCATCTTGTATGAATATACTTTTACTAGATTGTATAATGTTATGTTATAGAAGATGCATTGCATTACATGATTATGCATACATATTAGTTTTGCGTGTCTTGTTTGATGCTTTCGGTCATGAAGGTTTTCGAAAGGCGATTCCCCTGGCAGTCTATCCAGGTGAAAATCCGTCTTCGAGACATGC
The DNA here is from genome assembly GCA_000507305.1 of Breviolum minutum Mf 1.05b.01. Classification (NCBI taxonomy): domain Eukaryota; class Dinophyceae; order Suessiales; family Symbiodiniaceae; genus Breviolum; species Breviolum minutum. The sequence continues at coordinate 36,145 of DF242026.1, read as the reverse complement.
CATAGCTGGGATACCTTGAATAGCTGGGACAAAATATGTCAGCCTCAAACCAACAAGATCCTGATATTATTTGATGTTCACCTAGGTGTTCCTTGTCTTTTTCTGGCGTCCTTCAATCAAGGCAATGGACATGGGCATTGCATTTGCTCCAGTGTGCCAGTGAGTGCCAGTTCCGCCTGAATGTGGTTGTATACAATGCAGCCATGGCATGCTGCCCATGGCATCATAGCATTCAACTATTAGAGAGCATGTGGCAGGAAGGTGTAGTGCCTGATGTGGTAAGTACCTTGGTGTCAATCAAGAAATGGAAGGGATGCCAGATGGGCTTGGAACCTGCTCTCAGCTGCTGGTGGGGAAGTATTCCGTTGATTTTTTGGGAAGGGCTTTCCCATGCTTTACCAATCCTGGCGAAGGAACCAAGGTAAGGTTGAAAATGATGTGGCCCCGAATGATGACCAATTCTTGCAGTCCTAGGTAGGCGAATTTTGAGCAATAGCCGGCTCACCAAGCAACGCACCATGGCAAGCCATCATGGTGCAAACCTTCACAGCTGATAGGGTATCACTACTGTTGATGGAAGAAATCCGAAACAACCACCTGGGATGTATAAAACCCTGCAAATGAAGGGATAAACTACCAACCTAAACTGGTTAGCCGGATTTCTTCGATCAGCAGTATGTCACTATGTATCACTTGCTTTTGATATGATGTTTTGATCATGTTTGATCCCTGCTCAGTTGAGAGCATCAGCTACTGAGGTCTCAACACTGCACTAAGCTCTGCTAGATGGTCATCAGCCATTCAACTCTTGAGACTTGGTCGCCTTGGTCAATGGAGGCGGGGTGGCTGTTGTTGTTGTGGTGGTTGGGTTTTTTTTTCCCATGACTGAGGTAGAGTTACATTTCAATGCTCCAACAGAATATGTAAAAAATAAGGGATCCCATTAGGTAGATTCATGATTCGTTTCATAGTAAGCGTTAATGGTTTTGTGACCTTTGGTGGCTTGGGGCTAAGGTTAGGTTTGAAATCCTCTCCACCACTGATTATGTATGCATACATTTAGAGGGATCTTCCATCAAATTCAACCAACGACCGGTAACCAAAAACGAACCAATTCAATACAATTCAAATCAATTCAATACACCACTGATTGAGGCCTATAATTGCAATTGGTCGTGGGATGATACTCGGCCCCTATGCAAATCAAAAGAAACAACTCCGTAAGAGTTTCTATCCAATTTCTTGCAGATGGGTTTGGAAACACTTGCCTGGGATACTTTTCCATCCAAATCAGATGTAAGAAATTGGATCATGGAGCCAGAGCGCAGGAAGGTACAGGTGGCTTCCATTCCTGGTGTTGCCATTTTCGACTGTGTGACTCCAGTCAGCTGTGAGTGAAACCAACCACAGGTCCATTGTGTTTGTTCATTCAGATTGAAGAAAATCCCCAGCACACCACCCGAAAAATCTGGCCCAAAATACACCCACATCCTGGAGATTCACCAAAATGTTGACCGTGTTTTTTCTTGAGTTGAAATTGCCATCAGCTATTATTTCTTAGGTATTTTGATATATTTTTTCATATTTTTTTCCAACGGCGCCAGGTGTGATAACTTGAGCCTTACCATGGGCAGTTTGGCCTTGTCTCGTAGCAGTTCATGGCGTAAATCCTTGGAGTTGGCTGATGGGAGTTCAGCGACAGCAAAGGTCAAGGCCTATGAAGGTGATTGGCGAAAGGCCTTGCAGCTGTGTAAGGCGGGGGAACCCCAAAAATCCTGTCGATAGTCGATATTGTGATGATATTAGTGCGGATTATTTAAAAAAATGTTGTATATAGGGATCCTAGGATTTGTTTCAACACTGCGTGGCTGGGGGGGTTGGAAATCAAGAACATGAATGAACCTCACTGCAGTTGCGCACCATGATTTTGTTGCTCCCTTGAAAAGAGAGTCTTCTTCAAATTGTCGCAAGGACACGGAGGCATCCTTCAACACAGGCATTAGCGCCTGTGAAAAAGGTGGTGCCTGGCGCGATGCATTGCTCCTCTTGCAGATGATGTCACACGTCCAGATGCAGCTCAGCAGCATGTGAAGCTGGCAGGGCAGAACATGAAACAAGGATGAAACGGACAGATAGAAGACGCATGCGCCAAACCGGTGAGACACTCCTGAAACACCTCGCCAGGGTGCCTGATGTAGTTGGTCTCAGTAGTGCAATCGCCAGCCAGCACTGGCCAGTGGCCATCCAGCTGTTGAAGGCGTGGACCGGAAAAGAATGCCGGGCTAATGGGTGATGAATGTTGTTTTGTTATTGCATTTGTGTTTGCAAAAAAGCGCAAAGCTATCAAGTAGATTGAAGCATTGCATGCAAAGCCAAAGTATGCAAAAACACTCTGATTGGATAGCAAGTTCTTGGGAATGATTGTGATCCGAGAAGTTCTTTGGTAGCTCCGCTTGACAGCTGGTGTACCAAGGTGATGCTGACTAAACAGGTCTTACCCAACACCATCAGCTACAACAGCGCCATGGCATCAGCTGGGCAATCCTTTGCATGGCTTCATTCACTGATTTTTTTCGATACCATGCTCCGGAACAGGTGGGGATTCACTTCAAGTCGTTTAGTTCTCCAAATCAAGCAACATATGGCAATGTGGTAGACCCTCCCATAACGAGCAAAACATTTTGAATTTTGCCTTCAGAAGCTGAAGAAGAACCCTTGGAAGTCAGATTCCTGACTTCAACTTCTCAACTCATCACAATTTCTCAATGTTCCGTCGTAAGCCGTGGGAAATGTTGGAAATTCGGATCCTTTCATCCCCCAGGATGCACAACCTTATCAGTTCCAATGCTGCTTTGGTGGTTTGTGAAGAAGGACCCCCGAAGTCACAGAGGAATCCTCTCCTGGATGGTGGATATCATCACAATGGTGGGTGGCTTTTCCGTGGGAAAACCATGTGAAACCCTTCAACGGATCCAAATTTACTTGCAACTAGCAACTTACAAGTGGAATGTGTGGATTTGGGTGCGACTTTTTGTTAGTATCCAGCGGTGCAGACCCGTTTGACTTGTATATTTTCCTTCAAGGAGGTCTCTCCAACACACATTTGACGCAAGGTCTTAAGCAACAAAACCATCTATGACTGGGTCAAAGTAGATGGCCAGCCACTGCGCAATGGTGGTTCAGTAAAGGGACAATAATAGATCATTATATATATATACACAAAATTTAGATATATATATATATATATTATATATACAATCAGTATTTCTATAGAGAGGGAGATACGACAACAATGAGCAACACGCAAAGGATTACATCTTATAGGCAGGCACCATCTAACGGAAGATCCTGGTGTATTTTATTGCCATTTCAAAGCGCCAAAGCGCAGGATCTCGTTGGAGCTTGGCCACTTTTTTGCTGAACGATGATTTGCCGAGACTCTCCCTGCAGCTATTGGCTCGCTGATGTGAGACATGGTTTTTTCAGTAGCACGTGACATGTCACGAAAAACGGGGGGGGGGGCCCTTTGACAGGGTGATGTTTTTCTGCTTTAAAGGTCCTTATAGGACCGATCGGGTGCTCTTGAATTCATTGTGCGCGTGTGTCTCAAATCAGTTTGACTTGGCAAGTGCCAATTTGTGACCAAGTCAACGGAATGGCTTGGAAGTGAAAGTATTCGGCCGTTCCGAAAAATGATTTTTGAGACACAGCACCTCTTCATTTGACCGCATTGCAGCAGCGTTTTGCGGTTTTGCATCAAGGCTCCTGCAACCCGCGTCCACTGGGAAAAAAAGGAAGGAAACCTGGATGGTTTTTGTGAGTCTACCCCCTTGCTAATCAAGCATAATTGGCTCGAATTCCTCTTTTTTCCAATCGTAAATAAATTAATCCAGTCACCCCCGCGATTGTCCAGCAGTCGCTATGTTAGGTGACCATGGTAGCTGTAAGAGGTCGTTTTGCATGGGCGGTTTGTCACGCCTCAGAATTCTCTGGCAAACGGGGCAAAGACCTTGATGTTCCTCTTTTTAAAACAGTGTTATTGTGTTTGGACATGATGATAGGCAGGTTGTTTCCCCAATGAAGATCAGAAGGTCGCTATACTTACACATAATTAGTATATATTCTATAGAGAGACAGAGAGAGGGAATGAGACGTATGTGTGTATTTACACTGATAATTTCATATGTTTTATGTAATATCATATTTAGAATCTCATAGCCTTGATACTTCTGAACCACCTGAGGTTGCGCTGGAGGCAACCTTTATGCTGGAGCTCTAGACATTCATGGCAAGCCCAATGGAAAGGTCAGCTACTTATTTCCACCCATCCAAGCCTCATGCTGGCTGTCCATGGTTCCCAATGGCCTGAAAGTTGAGAGGTGAAATTTCAGGGTCCAGGGCTTCATGGGAGATATATCCGAAGAGTTTGTGGGGTCTCGAAAAATAGGAATCGAAGTTGAAAGGGGTTTTACAACCTTGAGAGACCCAAAAGGTCTTTACTTTGGAAATATTCCTTCCCTTTTGCAGGGCGTGCTCTATTACTTGGATTCCGGAGACTGCGATGTGGGCACTTTCTCGCCGGATATGAAGCAGACAGGTCGTTTGGATCACTGTAGAACCCGTGGGTTGAAAATGGGGCAAAGGGATGCATATATTACTGTAAACTGTATAGGACACAGGGCACGATTCGCCCTGCGAGTACCTTGGGTCCCATGTCACATTCTCTCACATGTTTGGAGTCCACAAAGGGAGAGAAGGTGCGTCACAGCTATGCAGAGGTGCCATCTATTCACACGTTGGAGTGAAATGTCACCATGGAGAGAAAACATCTTAAACTTGNTAGAAGTAGTTGTAGTGGTAGTAATAGTGGTGGTAGTAGTAGTAGTAGTAGTAGTAGTAGTAGAAGTAGTAGTAGTAGTAGTAGCAGTAGTAATAGTAGTAGTAGTAGTAGTAGTAGAAGTAGTAGCAGTAGTAGCAGTAGTAGCAGTAGTAGCAATAGTAGTAGTAGTAGTAGTAGCAGTAGTAGCAGTAGTAGCAATAGCAGTAGTAGTAGTAGTAGTAGTAGCAGTAGTAGCAGTAGTAGCAATAGCAGTAGTAGTAGTAGTAGTAGTAGTAGTAGTTCTTGTTGTTGTTGTTGTAGTACTAGTATTTCTAGTTAGTAGTTACTAGGGAGTACTATGCAAAACGCAAGCTATTTCTCTTTTTTTCCCATGTTTATAGAATTATTTCTCTGTTTGGTGACGCAAAACATGATCAAAACGTGAGAGGCATGCACAATCGACTATTTTGGATCATTTCATAATCTGGAGAACGCATTGTAATTGTGATTTTGATGTGACTCTGCTGTGACCCGGTCGCATCGCCATTACCTTGGCGGACGGATGAATCAGGAAATTGATGTAACTTAGGTTCCCGACTGTATCAGCTCCAGGTTTTCCCCATCGGGCGGCATGATGTTTGTTAGCATCTCACATTTTTGAGTGTGGCACGTGATACTTTACTACATTTTGATGCATCATGAACACCATACGGTGATTGAACAGGGAAATTCCGAAGATTCCTTTATCACCAATGCTCCAAATGCAATGAAAATTTGCTGTACCTTAGTTGACTTCAAACCTAGAACCTTCAGATATAGATGATTCTTTGTGATAGTTGAATGATAGTTGAATATTTAATAGTCAAGCCCTGGGGAAGTCCTGAATTATCCAAAATCAACACAAAGAAAAACGCAGAGTTCCTTTTTTCGAGGAGAACACCTAATAAACTTTGCCATGGTTCCAACTGCCCCTCATCCACTGATCCAGGTCCTGGTGTCCGCTTCAATCGTGAGAGAGACAAGGCCTATGCACTCAACAGTGGCGTGCAACAGGCGTGGTTGGGGACTGCCTTTCCTGCAGGGAGTGGGCCCCCGAGGGAAACCCAGGGCCAATACCTGTAGGGTTTACCGGAAAGATTTTGGTTCCAAGATGTTTTGGTCGAGGTCAAAAAGACTTTTGTAGGAGGCCTTTGATGTAAAGGATCGGCAAGGGTGTGTGTGTGTGTGTGTGTGTGTGTGTGATGTGCTTTATGCATCCAAGACACAATGCAAGAGCCAGTGAGTGAGAAAGGTGTCATTGGTCAGAAGTGGGGTCACTTGTGCTCACTTAATGTCTCTTACACAGCAACTCTTATGGTAGTGGTGTAGTCGGAGATGATTACCGATTTGACTGAGATGTTATGTTTCACTGTTTCACTAGTCGTTTCGTTTCACGTGTCTCAGAAGGAACAAGGGATGCAAGAGTGAGGGGATACTTGGTTTTCTTCATGACCAACGAATTTGGCGTGAAACGACCAACTATGGTTGGTGGATGAAGTCCTACACCGGTAAAGATAGTTGACCTAGGTTGGGATATATATAATTATATATAATTCTATATATATAATTATATATATCCCAGGTGGTGCCAGAGCCGGATTTTTCGGAAAATTCCCCAGGAGCAGATTCATGTGATCAGCAAAGCTCTAGATCGAGTTGGATTAGATCAGCCACCGGTGGAGAGACACAAGGTGCAGCTACAACGGCTATGGCAATGGGTGGGGTACGTTCTGGTCATGTAACATACCTGGCCTTTAAATCCACCATGTAGATGATTGTAGATTCGTATTTCCTGTTGAAATCCAGGTTTTGTTGGATTTTTTGAAAGTTTGCCAGAGTGATCTATTTGGCCAATTGATGCCAATTTTGTGGGTTTGAGATTCGGGGATGAAATCCTACCCTGCTTTTGATATATGTTTGCAATTTATGTATTAAGTACAACCAGTACAACGGAATGGGATCGAGATGTTTGTTCATAGCTGAGTCATAAGTCCACCCTCAAATTTGTCCCACCTTTCTTTGCATCGGCGACAGGGTTTGATCCCTTCTTCCTTTGGGTACAACAAGACCCGTGCAGAGCAGGTGAAAGCATGGTGCCTTGTCCACATGTCGGCGAGAAACAGTAGGATTTGGTACGGTACCCTCCAGCAACCCAATTTGGAAAACGGATCCTTTGAAGATAGTTTATCATTTATCCATGTTTATCATGGTTTATCGCTTTACTTTTTGGGTGGGTTCATTTATCCCAGGTTTTAGGGAGGATCCAGATGTTGTTCATCAACAAATCATCAACCGTATTTTTCAGGTTGTTGCGGGTAAAGTGTTGGAAAAATGTTTGGTCGATTTTGGTCGTAATGATGGATGTTGAATGGAAACACTGCTATGAGGGGAAGCATCGTTTTGAGAGAGGACCGTGGTAGTAAGCACACCCCATTTTTGGAGAGTAATATTCTTGTTGGTTTGAGTCCATGTGGGAAAAACAGGTATTGTTTTTGTTCAACTGTACAAAGACAACTTGAAAGCTACAGCTGCAAGATAACCTTCCCTTTTCATGCTATGTATAAGTGATTCTATGGAAGAGGGTGGCTTGCGAGAAGGGTGGCAACGATAGCATGTTAGCCAACTTGGAGAAGAATCCGTGTTGTTTTGTCAGATTCTTCAGGTACAAATATCGTAGCTTGGCGAATCTGTCGATGACTGAGAGCTGCTATGGTGTGAACGAATACTTGCCCGAGAGCATCAAGGGGAAGTAACCTGCGGCTGCAAAGATGTGTCTTCCTGATTTGCTGCACCAAGAGTGCTGGGCTCAAAGAGGCCTAGCCCGGTGAAAAGAGCCAGGGCAGCCTAGGCTAGACGCCAGAGTTCATGGAAGACACAGGGACCACACACTGCTGGCACAGCGTGTGCTCATAATGTAAATCAAGCTCACATCAGTAACAACTTCTGAAATCTTCCAAGTGCCTGTGCAATGAGCCTGGTTTGGTTGGTGGGATTCGAAAGATTTTGAACACAAATACCAAAACTATATACGTATATATTAAATATTATATATCACAAAAGGATCGACATTGGCCAAACCAGCCCCAAAGCTCCTTGGCATTGGCAAATGCTTCCAAAAAGACGAGAATGCCAGAGAGTTCATGATGACGATATTGGCAATGAAGATATGACGTACTACAATATGTAAATGTAAACGTCAAGATGAACGATGGTCCAAGGAAAAGAGAAAACAGAGATGATACTGGTGACGAGAAGGGGTAGGAATACGATGAAGATCAAGCTGTTAAAGAATATGAAGACTACGATGAAGAAGAGGGGTACGGGGAGAAGGATGGTGATGACAGGGTTCAAGTTTCATTGCTGTTTTTTTTTGGCACCTTGATATATTCCAGAGTCGGGATTCAAAGCACTTAAGGATTTCTTTGGATGTCACATAAGTGTCTTTGAGGCCTCCCAAAAAAATCGAGGGCCTTTTTTCATTTGGCTCAAAAGCTGGAGGGGTTGGACGAAAGATTTTTGGGGGGTTTGTAAAACTCAAAGCCTGTGAGCTACTTTTCAAGGTCAGGAGCCGGGTTTGAAAATCCACCAGTTGGTTGAGTTCCGTAAGTGACTATGGGAATCATGGGAAGATGGAAGTCATAGGAATATATGGGAGGATATGGGAATATGAAAGTATGATGCCTTTTCAAACCTCCTTGTTGATGTTGTATGCGATTCTAAAATGAAGGGTTAAAACCCAATTCTTTACCACGCAAAAAAAATTCACGAGACAGCATGTCGCTGATGTATCAGAGTGTAAAATACTTTGCAGATTCGTGTTGGAGATCTTGGACCAAAATGACATTTGAAATTGATTGAAATTAAAAGGCCCAAGAATGCATAGAAATGTTGGTTTTATATTGCCAGAATCGCAGAAGGTTGAAATATCTCCGAGGTGATGGACTTAAAAGTTGAGGGAAAAATATGGAAAAGATACAAATCTTGAGGAAAAACTTGTTTTTCATTCAAAGGATTGAATCTTTGAATCTGGTGCAATTTGGTGCTGCCACTGTGATTTTTTTTCAGATGTCCACGTTGGTTGGTGCCCGCTGGCAGGGGAAACTCAAAATCACCATGCTGCACAATGTTTAAACGATGTTATGACCCATCTTTAAACCATTGTTTGCTTCATCATTCCCATTTTCCATCATTTTCCCATTCCAAGATATCGGTATATCTTGGGTCATTTAGATGTTCAGACGGTTGCTTGTTATTTGACAGGATGGATGTGGAACCTCCTTTGTATTGAGCTTGGAGTTGGATTCACTATCAGTTCCAGAAGCTAACATGACGGGCAACGCCGTTGTCCTATATTTTTTTTCTGAGAATATGTGTGAATAGTCTTCGCATTTTAAAAAAAAATGCAGTTTTTCACACCTTTGTGGATTTCTTTGAAGGATGTGTTCAGGTATTCTCATAGTTCAACAAAACTGGGTGGGTTTTAGAGACAGCCGAGGCCAGATCCTTTGAGTCCACCCCCCGATACAAGGCAGCGGTGGGTGAGGGGTGGTGTTGTGCTGATTTTTTTGGTGAAACTGGAAAAAAGGATGCCGTTTAGAATCATGTAAGAACCATACTGTAAGAACTCCTTGATTCCTACTATTCTATAAATGATTCAACTTAAGGATTCCCGGATTTTTCGTTTTTTGATCAGTGCATCTTCCAAATCTAATCTAGCACCTTCATCGGATTGACCTTCATCCAAGTGTGTGGACAGTGGATGGGATTCTGGAAGTCAGTTTTGATTGGAGATTCACCATCCACGGAAATGAATTCATCCGCTGTTAAATTGCCTTAGTAGAAAAAAATCGGCCGAGTTTTAGATGAGTTAAGGATTGCCTAATGAGTTTGTTAGCAACAATCCTTGAATCGCTGGGGAATTAGTAGTTCACCCCCTAAAGCCGGCGCAAAAAACTACGGCCCAAAACTTGCCAACTGATGATCAGATCACTGCTCGGCTTCATGCTTTAAAAACAGACCCTTTGTTGGGGTTCTTTCTATACGGTACCGTACCAAAGTTGGATTGAAAAATCAAAATCCCATTGTGGATTCAGCCCTTTTTGTATTGACAAGCATGATTAAAATTCTCACACCAAGGTATTATAGGGATTGTAAGAAGCCATTGCGAGGATCCAGGATCCTTATTAACCCACCCGGATTTCATGGAGTGTTCTAAGGTCTTGTTGCCATATGTTGCCACTACTCACTTGATCATAGTGTTCCTTGACACAATCCTGCATCAACTGGTATATTTTTCCAAACTTCTAGATGGTGGAATTACATGTGGATCAACCTTTTAAAGATCCACTGGATAAACTTATTTGAATCATAATGTCATATGTGGATCAACTGGTTCATCGGATTGCATCCATCAACCACGAGCCACGACCGCCAGGTTCAGCACTTACAGGGACAGGGTTTACGATCGACGACCGGAACGCCATGAGCGATCCTATGATCGTCATCGTCCAGTTGGGGACAGGTGGACACCAAAACGGAAACAGGGAGAATCAACGGTGGATGATAGTTTGGTTAAGACACAAGAGGTGAGTAGAGTTGTTGTGAGGGGCGCAAACTACGGCCACTCCTTCAAGCATGGTAGAATCATGTCGAGCTGTTTTATGAATCTGCATCTATGTGCCTATGTATGCAACCACCATGTCGTGTACAAAGATCAGGGAGATACACTACTCCTCCTCACCATTTAGTTGGTATCTTGCTATGATTTCATGTCCCTGTATCCAAGAAATCTCCAACAGGACCCACTGAACGGACCCCTAAACCTGAGTATCCTATAGCTCTAGCAACTTACTTAGGGGTCCGCTGGTGAGGTCCCATTCAATTTTTGATGGACTGTCAGATTTATACCAAGCCACAATGGGACCAAGATGGACCAAGCTAGGAAGACGTATTTTGTGATTGTAAAAGGAGAATGTCCATTGCTATGTTGGTTTACTGGAGGTATTTTGCAAAGCTTGTGCCCGAAAGCACCCGCTCTCTCACCATGTTGAATGGACTCACCACATTTTAGAAGCATGTCGCGAGAGAGTCTGTGACATATTGGAGAAGCGCATTTGCTCTCACCTTAGTGATTCCAGTTTGCAACCGCAAGGGAGAGGCGACAACCTCCGACAGATCAGAGAGAAAGAGGCAGCAAGGTGCCATGGCGATGATGGTAGGATTCAGAGAGTGACAGTGACGGATACTTACCAGGAACCAGTATAATGATACGGTTCTTTTGCAGGAAAATTGCTTGCAAACGTATGGAAACATACTGTGATTCGACGCCATTGTTCAATCTTTCGCTCAAAAAAAGGACGGTATGACATCCTGTGACATTCCCTCGGTCAGCTGCAGGCTCTTAGTATGGTCCTGCGCCATCGGAATATACCGCAGATGCGGAAAGATGGCTTCGTGCCATGGGAGGTGTGCCAAAAAGTCGAAAACAAAAAGCATCAGAAACAAACGAAAAACCCAATTGACAGGGTTGAGACTCTTTGGCCAGATGGATCAATAAAGAACAGCAATGGCCAGATGATGAGAATCGCCAAGAGAAGGACAAGATTCCTTCAAAATATGCACACATATGCACACTGTGATACCTTATGGGGCAGCCAGGGGTGATTTTTTTTGCTGGTGAATAATGATACTAGTATCATTGTTGAATCCATATTTGGGATGCCATATCCATCATATCCCAAATCTCCTTAAGGGTCACGGTGGTGCCAGGCGCTACTTCAGGTAGAAGAGGTTGCTGGTCGATGGACTAGCCATGACTTGGTGGAAGTCATTGAATGGCTCGGGGGCTCTGGAAGCATCCAGGAGTCGAACGCCGGTGTCGTGAATGGCCAAAAGGGCTTGACATTTTAGGTGAGGTGTCCCTGAAGGGGAGCAAAATAGATGTGCTTGTTGCTTTCCTGGTTTCTTGTTGAGCGCATGTGTAGAAAACTAGCAAGTTCATGCTATTCAGTAGGTTTCGACTTCCATTTTGCCGTACGGCGGGCCTAAGATGGATGCTGTTTGTATGCAAACTGTAAACAAGATCTACATTGGCATAATGCGTCCTATGTCATGTTTTGTTGCAAGTTCACCGTTTGCAATCAATGATGTTAGAGTTGATTTAATACATGACAACACATTTTGTATGTGTGGGTGGTTCTGTCATGGTATGAAATTGTACGTGTCACAAAGCGTTGCACACATGACATGTCGTCCCCTTTGTTGCTGCATCCTTCACATATTGTCCCCACAGGGTAGTGATTTGAGGTCCCATAACAAAGACTCCCAGCGACGATTTGAGATGGCACTCAACCTCGAAGACAAGGGAGGCACGAGTCTTGCTTATTTGATCCTTGAGCTTTGGAACTATACCTAGAGTATAGATGGATTAGATGGTTTGAACACCAGTTGGGTTGGGAAATTTTACACTTGTCATGATGAGTGTTTATTTGACGCTTGTCGATGGTATATTCATTCCAAAAGACACTTTGGATGATTGAACTTCCTTGAGGGACATCGGATAGTGTCACTGGGACCAGGGAAAGGTTTTGTTTTGATTCAAATCAAACGAAACTTGATGACCATCGACGCCCCAAAAAAGAGTCAGTCCTCTTTGAATTTACTCGTCGAGGCTGTTTTGAAGAATGTTTGTGAATTTCATGTGTTCTGATTTTGATTTCGTTGATCTGGCTCCAGGCATTTGGGTGCGAGCCACTACGAGGCATACCAATGGATGCAATGTGCCTTGAATCTAAAGAACTTCCGATATTTTTCCTGGGGACGTCTCGCCATGGATGAGGTTTCTTTTTGCCTGTGGGAAAAGGTGGATAGAATATGTCCATGACTTGACACCAGATCTGCCTGTCTTCCGAGGCGAGCCAGCTGCCAGAAGGTGTAACTCACGAAACACGCGTCGAATCCTTGGACCATATCATCATGACGTCATCAGGATGAGTAGCAACACCTACAATGTTTCATGGTTGTTCCTCAACTGTGAAAGTGTAAGTTGACTTTCAATCTTTGCCAATCTGCGACTGCTCTGGAACTGAGTCTGAAGCAGACCAAAAAGCCATGGAGGCTGCAAGAAGGCGAGCCTTCTACTGGGGTGCTTAAACATGTCGTGTGTGTGTATGGTTATGGTATGTTTAAACAATGTTAAACAGAAACACATTATCGACATTATCATCTACTTATAGTACAATATATTTCTACAAAGTTTGCATGTACAAACTACAAACGTAATAGGTGTGTGCGTATAATGTATATCTATAGATATAATATATATGAATATTGAATGATTTTCAAATTGCAGATGTTTTTCAGTAAATCAACTCCACTGCTGGATGTGAAATCCAAGATCTTGTCCCAGGTATGGGGGGCCAGGATCGCAACGAGAAAGGCGTGGATATCCAAGGCCAGAGGGTCCGTGGTGGGATCGGGAAAACACATTCTCTACATCAATGTATCATATGAATTCATATGAGCATATCCGAAATCCGAAATCCGATACATCCGTTTTCGATTTGTGAAGCCTCAATAAGTCCATTTGAACTCAAATCTCAGGACATCTTACAAGAAAAGCATCCAAACAAACCCTCCTATTTTCTTTTTTTGAAAAACTGCCGGGTAAGGCACGATGCCCGCGGCCCCCCACGCCCTGTGGCACGTCCCTTGGATAGCACCATGCCAGTGCCCCCGGGCGAAAATCGACCCCGCACTCCTGGACGGGCACGAAGCATGAGTCGCCCGCGGACACCTGGACGACCCCGCACTCCAGAGTCTGCACCTCCAGAACCCACGAGGCAGCCAGGGAACCCCAGCAAAAAAAAGGGGAAGAATGGATAGTGAAGATGATGACACGTCGTGATTTCAGGATTCAGAATACTGTATACAATGTATTACATGTCTATGGTAATATTTCAATTATAAACAAAGGCGTGTCTATATATCCGCTTCTCGACAAACATGTTGTGTATATGATGCTATGCAAATACAACATATGATGACTTGTATGATGTCCAGTTTTATATTATATATATATACATCTATATATTATACTTGATATATGATTATAATAGATGCGCATGACACTTGTCATATGATATACGATATACGATATATCATATATGTATATAACATATGCCATATGATGCCATATGTAATATTATATATATGATATCATCATATGGCATGTATATGATATGGTGTTCTATGTTGCATGGTATTGAATCTTATAGATATTCTAGGCATTGATTCAAAATGATGCCGAGAGATAGATTGGTGCCTTAAGATCTTGAGACCATATACATACATTAGCTCTTTAGACCCACAACGGTGTCGCAGAACCGCCGCCACAAAGGCACATCCTTCGCAAAGTCTCTACTCAGATGGCACCTCCAATCCTGCAGGACGGATGATTGCATTTTTCGGGTCATTTTGGGTCAAGTTGACAGATAAAGACCTTGCATCTCCTTACAGGAGGAACCTGTGAGACACTTGTCCGACCAATCTACCACTGCGCCAGTGACTCTCAGTGATGGCGCCACCATGTACTGGACATAGCCTGCCTGGTATAGGCACTTAGCGCAGCCTCTCTTCCCCTAAGGTCAGTAATATCTCGTCATTCAGACTTCCCAGAGGCCCACTTCCGAGCCGTGATTGCAGGGATGATTGACAGTGGAATCTCCATTGATAGGATTGAAGTAGTAGGACTTGGGTACGAATTGTGTAAGTACTTGAGAATGTACTTGATATAGATTTCAGGGTAGAAGAGGTAGATGCATGATGAGGCATTTAAAGCACAGAAGCTACAAGTACAGGACAAGGCCGTTGAACATTATCATGCCTCAAGCAAGTACATTTCAATCATGAACGACACTGGTGAACGGTGTTTATATTGTTGATGACTGTTTCACGTGCTCATTTTCGGCTATAGAAGTGCGCAAGTTGGTTCAATGTTGAGTTGGATTTATTTTTACAATTTCAATTCTTCTGGCGTATACAACTTTTGGAAGGGGACTTCCAAACGAATTAAAGAATCTTGGAGCAAGCCTGTGATTAGAGTTTGTGAAACAATATGAACATCATACTGTACAGAGGAAAAAACCAATCTCTTCAGCTTGTTTGGGATTCCCGTTCTTGAACGCCTTTTGAAATCCATCCATGTTTTTCCAGGTGGAAGGAAAACAAAAGGGTAACAAGGCCAGTGGGTTCCGGGTTTTTGGAAGCCGCCGTTGGGGCCTTCAGAACTGGGAACGCGGAAAGCATCTCCACACCGACACCAGGTGGATTGGAAGTTGAAAGAGGCACTCAGTGAAGGGAGAAGGGAGTGTTCACTGTTGACAATGTGAAGATAACACAGAGTTTGTGTTAGGTTATGTCACTCGAAGGGCACAGACTTGTTAATGATGTTAATGTTTTGTGACCTCGACCCGGGTCCATCGCCAGGAATATGAGACCGAATCTTCGCAGGAGTGACGCAATGGACCTGTTTTGGTGCAATGCTCTGTATTTCTATGAAATCCTGGTTGATGAATAGGGATTCTAAAATAAGCGATTTTAAAACCTGGAGAATTTGCAGGATATCCAAACTCCTCAAAATCCAAACAACAAGTTTTTTTTGGTGCTTAAAGCTTAGGGTGTTCGGTGTTGAACATTGAGTTCCACTCTGGCTGAATTGAAACACCATATTAGTCAACCCCCATTGTTGGGCACTTTGAGAAAAATCCATAATCCCAAATTGCATTTGAAACTTTGTTATTGTAGTCGCACGTTTTTTCCCACAGGTCTCACACTCTTCAATCGAAACGGGTATTTTATTGTGAAGGTATCTGAATATCTGTACTATACTGCTCAAGAACATGAAGGACAGTCCAAGTTACATATACTGTATACATATATATATATATCATGATGTTACACTCCCTGAAATTTAACATAGCCCCTGAAAATAGGCCATCCCAAAAGGAAAGCAGTCTTCCAATCATCAGTTTTCAGGTGCGAACATGTTAGTTTCAGGGAGGTTAATCCTGTGGGCAAAATGGGAGACTTGAACTTTCGTGGTACGCGTCTCATTTTGGTCAGGATCCAGATGGCATCCAACCAGGTGAGCCCATTGAGGCCATGGGTTTGGGTTGATGTCACCCAAACCCGCCTGAAGTTCAGCCTTGTTGAACCCGCCCCAAAAAATGGGCTGACAGTATTGAAAACACCCAATAGTGTGTGTGTGTTGACAGCACACCAGTAGTTGGCTCTGAAACTGGTGTTTGATCAGAAGTACTCAAAGAAATCTATCGAAATATCACAATTTGTGTATCAAATATCAGCAAAGGGCAAAGAACACAATTTATATCAGTTTATATCATATGTCATTATGATCTGTTCCATACATCATTCCATATCATTACCATATTCCATAATATAGATATCATTCCAAATAACTTCGACCTTATTCAAAAATATGTCGGCGACTCGCTCCAGGCAACAAGAACAAGTGCGGAGCCGAAGGAACCAGGCATTTCTGGACATCTACAGAATGGATTGTCCAGCCTAGATTTTTTGGGATTATGAATAGTGAGGGAATTCTTATGGTGAACTCTGAGTGGTTTTAAAATGGAATCTTAACTCTTAACCAATATTTCAGGTACCACTTTACCACTTGGTGTCCGGTTCGCTCTAACATTCGAAGTCAATGAAATCATTTGGCCAGGGTCCAATCCATTGGGTCGCCATACCCGACTGTGGTCGGGCTTGGTGCTTTTAACTTCCTATGTTTTTACATTTGTTTGACATGGATTAGAATCTTACATAATTTTTACATGATTTTTACATGATTTTCGCTGCTTTTTGAAAAATCCATCCCACCTTCACCTATGGAATGTACTAAAAATATCGCTGAGGTCCCTCTGTCGCCTTCAATCTGGAAGATGACGGTTGGGAGACCCAAAGTGAATCAACATCAAATGTTTGTTGATACAAAATGATGAAAATGTGTAAGATTCCTGTAAGCCTGTAAGATTTACGGATGTTGAGTGAAAAGTCCATTTGGATTCAAATGAAGTGGAAGGGGGAAACCCAGCATTTGACATGCATTTAACTATTACTTCACTTATGCTGTTGCACTACTACCAGCATGTTGGAAGCGAATATCACATCCCACACAACACGAAGAATATGCCGAGGCAGCTGTGAAGAGATGCCGGTACTGCCCTTACAGCAACAAGCGGCAACGGTTACGACCTGCAACACGATCCTAATGACAGATAGGTCACCACAGATGATCAATTGTATGCAATTATTATATAGTTGTTTCATGGTCCAAGTAGATGGCATTTGCTTCCCCAATGGTTTTATCATTTGTACTGAGATATTTGAATCTTGGATCCTTTTGGTAGTTTCTGCTTCAATGTTGGTGTAGGCAGAGGAGCCCTTTGTGCTGCTACCTTAGTGATATTTGGGGTCCGGTCACGCCGTGGCGCCTCAAAAAGCCTTCACTGTTCACGCGGTCATGTTAAGTGGTTCAAGCAACCTGTTAAACCAACCCTTCGTTCAAGATTTGCAGCACTTACCACTCAGGTCTGAGTGGCCTGCCATCATCTTGGGTGTAGGCCGCAAAGATTCCATTGTGTATTTTTTAGTTGTTCGACAATACAAGACCTGCAGAGCCGTGTGGCTGAAACATGCTGGAACCATTTGACAGCCGTTTTATGTTCAGGTTGACATGTATCAGTGTGCCTCATCAAGAGAGCATGGCAATTCATGGATATTCATCGCAGTTCCATGTAGATCATTCGTATCATGATCGCACAAGATCAGGAAAACATATCAATTTTTAAATGGAATCATAGAAAAAGAAGACTGCAGACCGCAGTGCTTCCAGTATGCATCGGGAATGCTTTGGCTCTCATTCTTGGTCAGATTACGAATACATGTTCAGCAAAATATGTGATTTCCGGCACTTCAAATCCTGTAGTCATCGCTGAACCGAAAAAAAAACTGAAGGGTGCCAAGAACTGGAGAACAAGGCACAAGGCTTGTCAAGGACAATCTCAGAAAGCTCACTACCTCACCAAAAATTCTCACCCTCATGGAATCTGACAGATAAGACATGTGTCTGATGGTATGTGTCTGATGGTGCGTTGGACCGCATGGCTGATCCTGGTGCTGCTGCGATATGGTGCTAAGGCTGAGTCTTGCGAAAGTTTGAAATGCGTGGCCGTGTACCGCGAAAGCGCGCCATGCCAATGTTTTCCTGGCTGTGAAGTCTATGGCAATTGCGGCTCGGCCTCGTCGGGTGGTTAGAGTTTGGACATGACATCAGCTGCATAGCATGGTGGCTTGGAAGCCTGAAAAAAGCACGCAGGTCCTTAATGGTGAGAGGTCTCCAATAGCCTTCATAATCCTTCATGGTATGCAGATCAATGTTTTTGCCAAGTACTTACAATCCTTCATGAAATGCACGGAAGTATCAAGGGTGAGACCAAAAGCATCCGAAATCAACACTTTTGCCGCCAAGATAATAAAATAATTATTATTTGGTCAGAGATTGTTTGATAAGGAGTGGAGTGTCCATTCAACATGCTTGAAAAACATGAAACAACAAGCTGAGGTGTCCAGACATGTGTACCTACATTTATCCCAGGGTATCATAACTGGGTCAAGAATGGGTGCCATATTGGGGTGGCTGGTGATATGTTGGGGTGTCATGGCTGGCTTGGTTCATGCTATGATGGCTTGATTTATGCCATTATGTACAATGGTTTTTATTTCCCAGGTGGTGCAGGATTTCAGCCATCAACAGTAGCACTGATGATTTACCATATTCCTGACATGTGGGACCTGTAGATAGTCGTTGCTTCGATCTTTCAGAATGTGAGCAGGTTGTTCGGATTTCAAGACTGTGTGCATGAGCTTTGGCTGATGAAATTGGGTGGGAAGGGTGTTGGTGCAAAGCATCGGCGGATCAAAATTGTTGTGCAAACATGTTTTGTGATGATGAAACCAACACAACCACACACATGTCACATTGCTTTTGTTTTAAACAATTCGACTGGATACCTTTTTGAGTCAAAGATGAGTTGTGGGGAAAGAAAATTCGTGCGCTTGTGTTCACTTCAACATGAGGAATTCCAAAGATGAGTTCCAAGCAGCAAATCCACAGCAGATCCCAACGCAGATCACTACGGTGGCACCACCCAAGTTGGTGTTACCGGAAATAGAACCGGAAGTGGCACCTGAGCAACATGAAGCATTGGATCCTGAGGTTCAAAAACCTCGAGTTGATCCTTGGTTTGAATCTCTTGGATTCAAAATTGGAAGGATTTCATGAAAGCAAGGCTTTTTGATAAATCTGCTAAAACTCTTTGACTTTGGTTTTGCTTTGTTTTACCATTGTTTTCCTGTAGTTGCGATGTAGTTGTGTTATTGTCGGAATTTCAAAAAAGGTTCCAACCATGTTCCAAAAACCCTCCCATGACTTAGCCTTCTAAACCTACAGGTTACCGGATCCTGTGCGACCTTTGGTTGCGGAGCTTACAGTAGCAGGCAGCCCTGCCAATGTGATGCAGGCTGTCTCACCCATGGCAGCTACCCTGCATGATTTTTTTCTAGGGGAATTTTAGATTGAGAAAAACGGAAAATATTTCACAGCGTTTGATTATAATTTATAGTATTATAATACATTCTGTTCATTGAATATCATAGATACTTAGACACGTGTGGCATCAATAAAAATGTAAACATGATGCGTGATCCAAAACAAATGTGCTTTAGTTTTGACACCTTATACAGTAGATGATTATTCATAGTTTGTGAATATGGATGCAGGTGATTTTACGTATATATCATATTATTATAGACATAATATACATGTAAGGGCCACGGTTTTTTGTAGCTCTACATTGTGGTTATGCATCAATATCTCGAACGTCACTTGCCCTTGCCTAAACTCCTCAAATGGGTGTCTATTCGTAAGTGCTATGATTGTTGCTGGGATTATGATCGACAAGTTAGCACTTTGGTTCTGCTTTGGATCTACGGCATTCTTCCATGTGCGGACCATTAGTCAGCATATGTCCCCCCCAGAAAAGAAAAAAGGTTTAGCGCTGCATTCCCCAAAAGCATCCAAAAACAAGAACAAATACTATGTGGAACTGTCGAAATGTTCATCTACGTCACGTGTTTGATCCGTTTGCATGTAATGACCCCTTTTCAACGTATTTTTTACGTGACATGTTTATGACATGATTTATGTCAACAGTAACATGCATACATATGCATCCCAATTTTTGATCTCAGTGTCAAAACCCTCCAGACGAGGCAATTGTTGCCACGACTTCGCCGAGAAATGTAAATCCGTCAGCACAGCTGAAACGCCTGAAAGCGTTGCAACCCACGGATCGTGTGCCAGCTATGGATGTGGATCCTTCAAAAAGACACAGACTTGTCAATGTGACTTGATGAAAAAAAACCGTACATATATACATGTTTAGGAAATTAATGGACGTTAATCCAGTTCGTTTGGACCTAGAAACACCTCCTGCATCGTCAATTGCAATCCTTTGCCACATGTCTCAAAATGTGGGAAAGTGGTTCTGAGGGTTTCAAGACCTGTGCTGAATTCACACATTCCCTGATCCAAAACAAGGTAACGAGGAGTGCACTGTATTTGGCTCGTGCTGCCACGACTATGCGGCAACCTGCGCCAAATATGTGACATGTAAAGCTTATGGCTGTGGAACGTATCGCAAATTCTATGTTTGCCAATGACACATGGCAAAAGCTGGGGTTTGGTTTGATGATTTAATTTCATGATTCTCAGCTTTTTGATGTTGATGGATGAAAGGATCTGTGGAGCCCAAACTCGGTGCACTTCTAAGGCTTCGCCACTCTGGTATGACAAAATTACAGCTATTCTGCAACATTCAAGTGATATATAGAAATATGGTACTATTATCAACAACAACAAAAAATCATCGTGGTCAATGGAAGGCTTCGCTGCAAAGCGCATTTCCCCTAGGCGATGCTGAATGTGAAGAGCATGGCAATTGCTGTCCAGATTTTCAGCAGCATTGCATGAAGGAGATGGAGCAAATCAAAGATACAAACTTTGGTTTTGGTACCTCCTGTGCCATCATTGGTTGTGGCAAGTTTCTTTCTGGCAAGCCCTGTACCTTGGCTACACTTAGGCTATGTGAAAGATGTTGATATAGATTGAAATGAATGGGTGGCTTAATCCAGGGTGATTCATTGAGAAGCGAAGGAAGGTAAATGGAGGTAAATGATTGATGGAAAGTAGGATATATATCGAAATAATTCCTGAATGAAATAAAGTATGATGAAACAGCATAAAGACACATGAAACTGGGCATGCGGAGGGTTCACCAGTAAGTGATGACCATCCAGGAAGCTTTTGAACTTACCTGTATCCTAGAAACTAGAAACAATATGTTTTTAGACAGTTGATATTGGAAAAAAAATAGAGTACTGTCATCGGGCAATCGTCGTTTTGGCACCTGCTTGATGTGTGGACTTATTCATTGAGGAAGTGTTTGTAGCTGCTTGACAGCAAAGTTTCTGTAGCAACTGAATCCATACCGAGGTCAATGCAATGCAGGTTGCCATCACCATAGCAATTGCTGCCCAGACTATGATGCTACCTGCGGTTTGCCCTCAAGAGGTCTGGGAAGATGTGCCGTTTTGGGATGCATCGATTACCGCGAGAACAATGATTGCCAATGCAATCAGGCGCGAAGTCAACGGTCAATGGGCTTTTGGATATCAAAACTCTCAAATTGCTTCAACAGTTTTTGTTTAAGTTGTTTGCTTCACATTTGCTTCACTTGGAATTGTTTATCCACTAAAAAAAACCTTTTCTTTTTCTCCGGCCAGGACTGCATGAAGTATAACACATGCTGTTTGGACTATGCTGCTGTTTGCCATGCAGATATGTGAATTGGTCCCAGCTGCAGAGTTACGATGAGTTGAAGCCGTTTGAAAAAGGAGAGTCGATGAATGCACCACTAACCCTGCAGCCTTAAAAAGAAGGGGGTTGGAAGACGAATGTCTGTGTGGAATTGGCACCTTTTTTCAGTGGCAACATTTAGTTTTGGGGAGGGTATGTATATTATACAGACATTCAACAGTTGTTTCAAAACTGAGGTGAATTGGTGGTTAAGGCTTGTAGTTTCCTATGATTCATGATTTCCTATTCCAAAAAAACACGCTGAAGGGAAACTTCTGGTCGAAAGATTGAAGCACCATGTTGAAATTGGTTCACTGTTGGCGGTTAATTCTATCAACTTGGGGATGAGTTCCTCACAACCGGCAGATGCCCAAATCCAAGGCATTTGCCTGGAAAAAGGCTCACCAACATTTTTTTCACCAATTCGCCATTGGCTGCTTTTCATTTCCCTTTCATAATCCAACAACTCAGGTTGAACTAAACTCACCTTTGGTTGGTTGGAGTTCAAGAAACTTGAGGTCATTAAGGTTATCAAAAACCAGCGAAATGTTCCAGTTTCCACTGTAGGTTTTTCAGTTGTTGAATGATTCCATCCTTTTCAAGAAATCCACACTTGGGATGTTGGTAGAAAAGAAACGGTCTGAAAATTAAGGTTTGAGGGGAATCAACGTCATGATTCATCATGAAATCACCTGATTTGTCATGATTTTGATTACTTTCCATCAGGCAAAGCGCGCAAGGGCTTCAATGGTGACGCCTGGAGTGAACAGGCGCAGGGTTGGATCCCGGGGAAGGGCTGACGTGCTGGGAATCCATTAAGCAATTTGTAAGTTCTCTTGGTGAAGTATTGCAGTTGGACTAGATTTGTATGGAAGATTTCTGATTGAAAAAAAAAATGAAAGTACAGAAGGTATCAACCTTATTCATCAATATTCACTATGAGTCTGTGATTTTGGGGGATTGGGGCTGTCATGCTAGGAACAAAAATGGTACCAGATTCAACCTCACAGAGCTGTTCAGACTGCGTTGTTTTGCACAAGTCTTTGAGGTATCGTGCATACCTGCCCTTCAAAGAAATCGTGTTTTCCTTCGCAGATTTCTTGGAATGAGGAATTTGGCAGACTTGGCAAAGCAATTCGGAGCGACAAAAAAAACAAGTTGCGAAAAACAAACACCTGCGAAAGTGTGTCATGAAACTTGCCGTTTCTTTCTTTTGTGGTGAAGTTCCAAGGCTTTTTGTGGCCAATTCCGAGCAGCATGGTTTTTCATGTCCACGTGTTCACTTGATGATCCACAAACATCCTGGCAGTATCCTGATGACAACAATCACTACATCACCTTCGACGAAAACGATATGATTGCTCGAGTACCACACCCTCAGGACAGTGGGACAGTCGGACAGTCCCTGTTTTTTTTTCCAAAACGGAACGTACACAAAAGGGCACCACGGTGAGGATGTCCTGGAGATGTAAGATTCACACGAGCCACGCTGTAAACCCCCCCCCTTCATGTGGTAAGAAGGGAGGTGGTCGTAAGACTGTGCGCGCAAGTAAAACCCCTGAGATGCCCAAGTCACATGATTTCGACAATTCATCCGATTGAAGTGAGAAATTATACCATCGAAACTTGGGGGGATCAACAAAAGTCACCGACGGGGAAAACCCTTCGAATACGATCCCCAAGAGTCAGAGGGCGGATAGGACATAGGAGAGGATAGGTACGGTGATTCGGCAGGATGTGTGGAATATTGTGGAATGCCTAGGCCCAATGTGTGGAAATGATATGAAATGATGATGTTCACCCTTCTTTGTTTGGAAGCGACCCTTTTTTTCCCACGGCACAGTGGCAGGATGAGACTGAGCAGTTGAAGGAGGATTGTTGGGCGGACGACGTGATTTTGAAAGAGATATGAGGGAGATTTGCTCCTATGGCAATGGATGATAAAATGACAAATGCTCAAAATCTGGAGTGCATTGCAAAATCATTGATGTATCAACTGTACTCATCTCCTTGAGAAGCACTCCAACTACATGATTAAAAAGACGTTGCCAGAACATGCCAGAACTCACCCATCCTGCTAGGAGAGCCTGCGCTGGGCTTTCGGGCTCAAGAAAGGCGATTTTTCGTACAACCTTGTGGAAATTTTATGAATCGCTTATTAAATCTTATATTACGTATATATATATAAGATATATCACATGTATTAGCCAAAATATTACCGGCGTGTTCCCTCAAAATCGGTTTCAACCCCCACGATTTCGATGGAGAATTCAGTGATTGGACGGTTTTTGGGGGAAATGGTCACCGGTCACTTGCAGCGTGCATCAGGGACCAACGTGTGGGAAGCTTAGCGAGTTGACGGACCGCTTCAGTGCCGTTCAGTGCAAGACGTTTACCATGAACAGTATGAGTCATTGAAGAAATGGATGTTTCCAAAAATAGTGGGTTTTCCCCCCAAATCATCCATTCTAATAAGGTTTTTCATTATAAAGTTTATCCATTTTGGGGTACCCCTATTTTTGGTAACATCCAAATGTTGCTGCTGTTGTTTTGGGATTTTGATAGATAGGAGCAGTCTCCATTTTTTTGGGCGCAAAATCAGATCGGTTTTTTTTTTCAATGGTTTTTCAGCTCCTTTTAGGGGTTTGACGCCAAGGCAGGGATGGTATCCCCAGCACTTCGTGGATATGAAATTCTGAAATCTGAGCTGTTTGTGACGACTTTTGTGGAAAAAAACTATGCTGTTTGGCAGCTTCAGATCCTGCCGAAGTGCCTGACTTGTCACCACCATCCGGTGGGTGCCTGACCTCTTAGAAAAAAAACATGAGAAATGTGGAGATGCTTCGGTGATCTTCGGTGTATTTTGGTAGCTACCAGAATCTGGAATGAGGGAGTTGCAGTTTTCCCCGTTGCTGCAAAACAGCAACATTGAATAACATTAATATAGCTGAATTTGAGTGGTTCGCAGGCCAGCAGTCTCTCAAGATGCAATTAGTTTTGTCAGTTTGGTCAGAAGCTTCCCCCGCAAGAACTAGTTGGTGTTCATGTCTTCAGAGTGAAGAACTAACTGAAATAATTTGACCAAGTAACAACCCTGGTACTAGTAGGACTTGAGGCATGCGGCATGTGGGTATGGGCCATCGGGCTATGGGCCATCAGTGACCGGAGATTCCGGGCCATCGAAAAGGGTTTCCCCAAATCCCCAACCACCAACCACCAACCCCCACCACCAACCCCCACCACCAAGCCCCCCACCACCAACCCCCAACCACCAAGCCCCCCAACACCAACCACCGACCACCAAGCACCAACCCCCAACCAATTCCTCACAGTCAAGAGGCCAGACTACACTTCCAGAAGAGGGTGTTGTTGAAAATCTGCACAGCTGAAGTGCTATCCGGAGATACTGACCGTTTGGAGGGACACTGCTGCTGACAACTCAAAGACGAAAAATCTCTTATCATAAGTTTGGACGCGTGGACCAACGGGACTCTGACGTCTTGCCGGAGTCCCATGCATATCCGTGCATGGAAGTGCCAATTCCATGAATGTCCAGAGTCCAGTCGTGAGTTTAGATGAAGGAAGAAATGGATCAAAGCATTAAATCATATCAAATCTACAAGATACCAGCAGCTACCAGTAACAGTAGAGATTTAGACTTGGAAGAGAATTTGAATGAAAGTTTCGCTGTTGATCCAGGAATTCTATTGCAGAAGAACTTGCGTGTTGATGGCTGCTTCAGCCCGCCAATCTGAGTTCTCTTTGTGTTTTCCTGGAAGCCAAATAGAGTGTGTGTTTTTTTTCACTTTTTCAAAGCAGTCCATCTCTACAGGCTAGGTGTTTCGACCACCAAGAAATCACACCGAAATCCCATCGACCCACACCTTCCGAGGTGAAGGTGTGACGTTGATGTCTAGTGGCGGGTATTAGGCGGCGGTTGTCCTTACCGCTGGCGTACCCCAAGATGTGTAAATTGGCACATAGAAAATGTCAGAAGCTTGGAGCATACGTTTGATTCGACTTATTCGCCAAGAAGAAACCTTTGAAAGGCTTGTTGGCTAGTTTTATGACTGACAAAACGAGCCAGAACCCCAAAACAAGGAATATGTTTTTAATGTTTTTTTAAATGATTTTTTAATGAACTGCATTGTGTTTTTTTAATGATTCCAACCTCAGCCTTGGATTTGCACTTATGTGTTTTTTATGTTTTTTTTTCAGCTGTCCATGCTGAAGAAAACTAGGACCTAGTAACCTATTACGGCACTCATGAAATTTGCCGTTGGCAACTGGAGCCATAAAGTGCAAGACCGAAATTCCAATCCAATGGTGCTTTTGGGTGGCACGTGAAGGTGTGGAAACGTGTATGGAACCATTAGGGTACAGGAAGAAACTAGCTCACCATTGATAAATCATGGAAAAACACCCAAATAGATCCAAAAACACATTGAAAACCCATTAAGAGTGAACTAGCACAACTATATAGCTCCTTTTGGATTCATAAAAAAATAATAAATGGAATTCATAAAAAGACAAAACAGAAATAAATCATAAAAAGATATGTTGGAAACCAGCTCACCAGGCTACTTCGTCACTCACAAGGCTAGTGTTTGTTGTTCTTTTGCTGTTCGACTTTCTTGCTAGTATCTACTATACTTTGGATAATAAACAGACGAACGACCCCAACAATGTGGTGTTTTGAGCGCTTATTCAAAGCAGAACAGTTTGAATATTCTGATTGAAAGGAATTGAAAGGACAGACATGAAAGAAGCCCGATGCAAAGAATTCCAAAAAGTACAACATCTCTTTGGACGCAACCCTAGATTGGTTGGAAAAGTACCATGGCTTTCTGGCTCTCAGAAAAACAAGTTGTTTCCAGTTTGGTGAACATCGATTCCCAGAAGATAGAAACCTGTTTGAGCAGGTTTCAATTTTTTTTAGATCATTATGCAGCTAGCTCCCATATGCTCCTCGGCTCCTCGTCGCGTCTCCATTGCGTTGGGAGCGGCTCATTGCAAGCAACAACGGGGAAAAAGAAGCGCTCTCGGTGTTTAAGGCGTTGAAAAGATGGCCAAACAATCTCCATTGACCAAATGATCCTTCCATTTCCCAGAACGTTTGACGTGGAATCTGAAGATGAGCTCCGAGGTAATGATTGAAGGGATGACTCTCCCATTATCACTGGAGGGTTCCCCATCAGAGCGAGATGAAGTGTGGATTTTGCAACCCCTTCACGGACAACGATCCCAATCCGGCTACTTCATCAAGAATGATTAAGATCTATGATTAGCAGCTGAGCACAGGATTGAAAGTTCAGCTGCAGTCATTGTCAAGTCAAGGTCAACTTGTTGATGCTTGTTAATTCTCTGAGTGCTGTTTTCGAGATGGTCGGCAAGAAAAGCTTACATCCGGAATCATTGAGGTTTTAAAACATGTTAAAACCATTGTTGATGCAAACAAAAGACAACCACGAGAAAAGGACATCAGGTCATAAAGGATCATACAAGCACAAAGCACTGAGAAAGCCAACTCCAAGCTCAAATCTAAGTATTAGAAGCATGTAAGTACTGTACTGTGTGTGTGTGCATGTGTTTCCCCTTGTTTTTGGTAAACATTGCTTTTGTCGGATGAAGGGAACTGCGATGGCGACATGGATCCCTTCTCTTCACGAGGCACCTGGATTTTGCCACTCCAGAACAACAAAAAGTCAGCAAACCGAAATGAAACTCATTTTTAGTTAGCAAATCACAATGTCCTTGAAAAGATGCCATCACCAAAACAAGGAAAGTCTTCCAACATCTTCCAACCCCTATTTTTCATGTGCGACGTGCAATCTTAAACCGAAACCACGAGCGTTTGGCTGGGGTGTTGGCTTTGGCCCAGGTGCCTCTTCAAGAGGCGGAGTTGTGAGTTGTGGGGTGGTAAATCCCGATGATAGATCAACGAATCTG
Source organism: Breviolum minutum Mf 1.05b.01 (assembly GCA_000507305.1). NCBI lineage: Eukaryota > Dinophyceae > Suessiales > Symbiodiniaceae > Breviolum > Breviolum minutum. The sequence continues at coordinate 8,339 of DF242026.1, read as the reverse complement.
ATAGATCCAGTGGATGGTGTCATGTTGCATCTATGATGTTTCTTTTGATATAACTATTGAATATCATTGAATATTGAATACAATATTGATACATCACGTCGCAAAAACCAAGGTTTTTCTCTGTATGTTTTTTTTCGAAACCATGAGGTCAGAGAATTGAGGTTTCAATCTTTCATGCGTTTTGACGGAAAAGCAGTGAAGGAAATTTGTCAAAACTTGTATTTCGGGTTTGGTGGCTTGAAAAAGAATCTACTCACCCATTGTTTGTTGGCTTTTTTGAAAAACGGGAAAACATATATGCTAAAAAGTAAGTTGTCTTTGCCTCCCCGGAGATTTTCGGAAGAAAGGAACAACCAGCATCTCCGGTCATCTTTCCGCAAACTCTGGTGTTTTGGGTGCCCCGGCGGTGTTTCAGGTGGTCAAAGTGCACGTTCTCCACACAGCGCCCGGACGGGAGCTTTGTCTGCTCGTGCGGCCAAGGAGAACGAGGAGTCGGAGGACTCAGCTGTAACAATGGATGCTGAATGTCAGGCTTGGATCACTAGGCTAGAACGACAACAGATATTTTCTTCATTAATATCGTATTATAGATATCCTATTAATTTATTCCTATTAATTTACTAAGTGGGTTCCCCCCTTAGCCATGCGGTAGGAGTAAACACTTGAAATGTTCGATGGATTCCAACCAGTGTGGGTTGATAATATGTAAATGGTGTCTTGCAAAAATCCCATGGAAATGGTTTTGCCCTGAAACGAGCATGGAAGTGAATTAGGAAGCCGTGGAAGATGCGTTTAGTCTCCAAAGTGATGATTTTCGACTTCCGTGTTACTAGGTGAGTCTCGGATGTGGAGTTTCAGGCTTTTCAGGTTGGTTAAATGTGTTCACCCAGAAATGACCCATCAAAAGATGCGATTTTCCGTATTATTCTCATGGCCCTGACAAAAAAGGAAACCAGAGTTCAAGGCAGCTGATTCTTACAAGACGTTTGAATTATTTTTCTTGGTAGACATCCTCAGCAAGTCAGCTGTTGAATTTCACCTTGGAAAGTTGCTCTGATGCACTGCAACAAACAATCCTAGGCAACGAGGAAGCGCTGGGTATCATGAAAAAACACATTCCACCTGCATCCTGAGCAACGTGAAGTTACATGCGCGCTTAGGGTTAGAAAGATATCCCCTTCCAAAACGATCCAAGCCAATTCAATTCTTGCCAATTCCATTTCTACTTGAAATCATTCCGCACAGCTATGATCTTCAGGTACATCATCACCACACAGAAGGCCTGGAGTGTTGGAAATTCCGTGGATCTTGACGTCTTGACGTCTTGGGTGAGTTGGCTTCCCCACGGAGGTGACGGATCCCAGTGCGCTGCCAAAGTTGGACACGAAGATGTATAGTGTGGAAAAGGCGGGGCTAATTGGAAGAGACCTCCAGAAACGAGGCCTTGACAAAGAAAAAGGACGGAAAACGGGAATTGATGAGCCCCCTTATTGAGTAGGCTTTATTTTTGCTGGGATCTGCTGGGGGTAACTGAGGGGGTACCTGAGGCATCCTGAGGCGAGATTATCAACTCATATGCCTGGGGTGTTTACAACGGCAGGATGGTCAGCATGCTAAGCTGCCTTCCCAGACGAACGTATGCGCACTGCAGTTATGGGAGGTTTACCTGGTCGTGCTGACATGTTTCTTGCTAAAAGTGGCGCAAGGGGCTGGAGGACTAGCATACTTTGGATAAGTTATTTGTGGCAGGTTGATGTTACAGAGCAGTGTGAATGTGCACAGGGGTTTCCAAGTTACTGTAGAATGCCTTCTCAAAAAGTACTCAAACTCGCTTAGAATATCCAGAATTGGCCATCATCCAAGACGAAAAACAGTTAGAATGCTGCATTCTAAGTTTCAAATCGTCACTGAAAATATCAGAAGTTTCCAGTTTCAGGTTTTTGTTTGACTGGGGTTGTGTGTGTGCCATGGAGAGCGATTACCCTTCATACAAATATATTCGCATTGGGCCCTTCACAAAAATGTCTATTTTGTAAATACATACACGTATATACATGTGTGTATAGCTATTTCTGCTGTTCGATGTAAATCGCTGGTTTTACACGATTTTCTCGGCGGTTTGGTTTGGGCCATCAGTTTTTGTTGAGGCCCCAAAAAGCAAAAATAAACCTGTCAAAAACAAACCAAGATGAGGTTTTGTTTCTTTGTGAACGCTGCATTACAACTCAATCGATGGATAATTACAGGGCTTTGAGCTATTATGCTGCTAGGCATTCTAACGTTTTCATTACAGGACCATTGTGATTGGCATTGTAACTGTTTTTTTTTTTGGAGCGAACTGAGCAGGTATTCTAAGTTTCACTCCGCCGGTATCAATATATACTGTATACATGTATGTAGCTTCACAACTTGTATCATCATCGTCAGAGTCACCGGCCTCATCATCATTTCATCACCATAGTATGTAGGCATATGTCAAATAATTGCATCTTAGTTGTTTCTTCATCATGTTCTTCATCATGTTCATTTTGTTTTGTCAGCATCACCAGTCATGAACCACCATGTCATTGTTCCGCCTTCCCGATAACAGTCTCATTGTTGTTTAATGTCCTGACTCAAATTTGGCCAGGCGGTGGCTATCCTTTGTGTGCAACCTCCTTCTGTGGGAACCTCAGGAGAGCTCTAGATCAGGATGCGCATTTTAATTACATTTAATTACTACCTCTTTGAACTCTTGGGTCAGTGGTCAACAATGGCTAACTGTCGACTGTGGCAAGAAGTCTGAAGTGATTGAAGTGAGGACGTGTTGCACGTTCACGTCAAAGCGTTGCCTCCTCAGTGCACCACTCTCCTGAAAGCTCCTGGCCAGGGTATGCAAGGGTTACTTCATACAAAATGGTTTCAGTTGCATTTCCAGCCTTGATATTTGTTGGCAACACCCGAACCATGGACTCACACATGCCGTCTCCACCACCCCAACAACTTGAAAATGCCCATGAAGATGATCAAATGAATCAAATGAATCAAATGTGAATCTTCTAGCGTCGAAGAATCCTTGCGTCCTTGATACTAAAACCTTAAGCTTTTTGAACGACTTCAATGTGAAAATCGCGTAGCCAAGGCTCTGTGAACATGATGAGGATACGCAGCTGTGAGGGAGCCTGGGATGCCACCAGTTGGATCAGCAGGAAAGACATAACCCCTCCTTTTCATCCTCCGATGTCACGTACCCTATCCTTCCACTCAAAAAATTCTATGGAGAATCGAGGTGTGAAAGCTTGCTACGGGAGCATTTGACATGCTACAATGTCATTGATGTGACTCAGGAGCTACCCGTTTCCGGGATCCATGGGAGAAGGAAGTGTGGTGAGGGAAGATTGAAAGGTGAGGAACATCAAGTGCACTGTCGCACTGTGACTTTTGGTTTCCAAAAGTTTTGGAAAAAAACGATTTGTCGCGTTTGCAACAACCCGTTGCTGCAGCATGTGTGTTGCATCGTTGCATCCTCAGAGACGTGGCGCCAGGAGACGTCCTTCGTGGGTTTCTTCGAGGAGTACATTCAACGGAAATTTCAAATTGCGTCACTTGGCAACTGCAGCAGTTCCAGGATTCAGAGATGTAACATGAAGGGACTCATATGCTGAACCATTCTGAGAAGGTGTCAATGTTTGTACTAGATTATGTTCCAGGCCTTGGCATTTGTATAATTCTATATTTTGCATATTGTTTTGAATATAGATTTGATTCTACCATATTCTACCCAAGAATTGATCATCAATTTAGTATCATTCCAAGTCATTCCACTTGTACATAAACTATCATACTCCGCTGCTGCTCATCAAAGCACTGAAGGTTCAATCGAGAAGCATTACTGCATTACATCATGGATGTCATCGATGACTCCTTAGCTGGATACAATGAAATCCCGCGTACTTTTCTGCTGGGTCCCTATGTCCAGGCGAGAACAAAGACTAACTAAGAGTTCTTGGCTGTGGCCGGTGAGAGGGAGCATGGTTTACAAAGCTCGGGGTACCTAGAATTCATTTATAAGTCCATTTAAAAAAATCCCCAGGTAGAACATGGAGCGGTTTGAGTGCATTTTACTTACGTACCTTATGATATCTTAGGAATCTTGGCATTTCATCACTTTGAGATGCCACTGGATCCCGAAGAATGAATCCCACGAGCCTAGGCCGCTATATCCCTGGCCCTTGGATTCAGGCCTTTCTCCTTCAAGACCGCTTTTTCGATGGGCAATACGATGAGATGATCGACGCCATGCGTAGCACGGCATTTGAGAAGTCGTACCAAAAAGGTTGGATTTCCTATGGCCATCCATAGTTATGTCTCAAAATTATGGTACCAAAAAAGCAGAGTTGGGTCATGTTGTTTGTTTCAGTCATCCAATTTTTTGGGGGTCAATAATTATTGAGTCTTTGAAGGACAAGGCTGCTCCGATTCTGCAAGAGGTATGTATAACCTACCTGTGAATGACGTGATGATGGATGGAGAGGAAGAGATTGGAGCTGGAGTGCAGGTAAACTTTGATCAAGCACGGATGTACGATGCTTGACGGAAGATTCTGGAGGGGTGTTGTTCTTACTCATCCTGCCACAGTAATGCTTCAGAGGAAGATGGGATGATAAAATGGGTACCTTAAAGATAGGGTCATGTTCCACTGAACCAAGGAGTTATGTCAGGAAAGGTGAGTGTGGACACTTTGATGCTTGTTTAACGCCATGTTTTTGCATTGGGTTTCATCCACGGGTTGAGTTCAACGTTGCCTCAGGATGATCCTACGCTTGTGCTGAAGAAACATGGTGGCTGGGCCCTGGGCAAGACAGCTCCCTTGCTGACAAAGAAGGCTGGAACTGCCAACTGCCGTCATCCAAATCAATCAAAGTGGCGACAATTCGTGGCACAGAAAAGGAAACAGTGGCACTACAGTGGCAAATCTCGTTTCGTGTGCTAAGCATTTACCAAGAGATCATTACACCTCTATGGGTGTTTCCGAAAATAGTGGTACCTCCAAATCATCCCATTTTAATAGGGATTTCCATTATTTTCACCATCCATTTTGGGGGAAAACCCTATTTTTTGGAAACATCCCTATGTTTATCAGATATGATGTTTAACGTGGATGGAAACTCCCCGCGGAGGATCAACTCATCATGCGTCTCACAGGGTGCACCTTAGATCAATTGCTGGCTGGCCGTGATGCAGCTTGGTGACACCTTCCATGACATGACTGAAAAAACCAGGGTAAAATAATGGGGAAGTCATGACTCAAAAGACACTAAGTGATGGTAAAGAAGGGATGTTTTGTGGAAAAGCTGCCCAAGTGTTGACAATGAAAAGAGATGTTCTGAAGGGTTGCTTGCATCACATCTCATATTGGAACTTACCATTAAGGTGCCAGATTCTCCAAGAATGAAGACTGTTGAGGTGCCAAAAAACAGTCAAAACTGATGAAAAAGGTGTATACAAATGGGATCTACAAGCAGACGACAGACTTGCAATATGCGGATTGAACTAGCGAAGGCAGTTTTTGTTTCGATTGTAGTCAAAAAACACAACAAACAAAAAACTACAGACATGCTAAAGACTTTCAGCTTGAACCCTCTGTTTTGATCGTTTCCAAATTTGGGAGCATGTTTGGGACCTGCATCCATGTCTTTGGAGGCCTTTGACGAAGAACGGGTGCAACAAATGGAAGCTGAAACTGAAGCCCAAGAGGTGCGTGCTCGCTGATTGGATGGGATGTTAATCGTAAGATGCAGTTACTCTTTGTCATATAATCTATATATGAGAGTTGAGCAAAAGGTCCATGAAAGGGGTTTCCTTTGCGTAAGCCTTTGGGTATGCAATTAACAATCTCGGCTAAAGTTGTTTTCTGAAATGGCGAAAGTATTTTTTTTTCTGGCTAAAGTTTTGGCGAAAGTTCATGTACATATGTCTAAATTGCATTGTAGATGTTTGTACTTAGTGTTTATTATGTATCATTTTGTAAAAACTATTGGGGGATTTTTCGCGAAAGTTTGGCGAAAGTTTTGCTAAAGCCTTGGCGAAAGACGACCTTCATTTGAAGACTAGGTGGCCTAAACTGTGGACTTGTTGTGTCAGAACTGACCGATGAAGGTGAGCAAGGACCAACATCTTAAAGCAGAACGTAAATGTTTAAGTACAGCTGCCGCAGAATGAAGTGTGACGAGGGATCAGACGCCTGGAACAATTTGAGGATATCACACATCCACGTTTTTCTTAAAAATTTTGGCCAACATGTACCGCGAAAGAAAAACATGGAGTTCGCGAAAGTTCGGCGAAAGTAATTTTTTTTTGGCGAAGATGACGTTTTCCAGATGAAAGAATTTAGAACAACCCTCATATATCTGATATTACATTAGTCATAGTTTATATATGGTCATTAGTCCATGGATGATCATGTTTGCATGTTTCAAACATCGACATCGACTACCAGTTTCCGCACACCGGCTTGCCAACAGCCTTTGGCAAGGCGGAGGAACTGCAGAGCAGTGATGATAGCTCCAGAGCCTCGGACTACAAGGCCGCTTGCAAGAGTCGGAAAATGACAAGTTGGTTGAGATCAGGTATTATTATCATTATTATTATATATATTATATTTTTTATATGTTATATATGTATATTTTATTATTTATATATCATATACTACCATGACTACCATGATATGTCATGAATTATATTTGTTGATGTTCAATTCATGTAACGGAACCTTACATAATGTAATTTCCCAGTACTGTATTCATCACAAGATATTGAATTTGCCCAGAATGTATCCATATCAGCCACTAAAAGAAAAAGTTTAGTTCATCTATACAAAGGATTGCAAAAGGAACATATTTACATATACATATTATGATATTGTAATCGTATTCCTTTTGTAATCCTTTGTAATGATGATATCCTAAAGGATGTTTACAAAAAGGATTACTAGCACAAAAACATTCCAAAGGATTTGGTTGAAATTTTTTTCTTTCCGCGAAACGTTTCAGGTGGATCCAGAACATCCAAAGATTGTTCCCTTCGGCCTATCCCTTTGTGTCTCTTGGCTTTGGCGCAGTTGTTTTTTGTTGTAAAAAAAATAGCCATGGCATAGATCGGTACTTCCCGGAAACTTTGATGTGGTTTTTTTGGAGATTCATAACTTGATACTGTGTTGATTGAGATCGAACGGAGTGTGTTTTTTATGTTTGATACAAAACAGCAGACGCATAGATATGATTACATATGTATAGATAATGTATGATAGTAAATTATATATATATACTTATATGTGCGTAATAATTAGTATATTGCTTGTTCTGTTTCCTTTGCATGCTTGCATTCTCGAATTCAGCGAGCGTACAAATCAGCGAATCCAGTGACCGAGCCGTAGCAACCTCCAAGGAGGCCTACGTTCTGGTGCGGGGTTTATTGCTGGGCATCACCACTCGAAAGGACTGATCAAACCACCAAGCATTCTATCTTCTACCCGTCAATCTATGGTTTTTTTGATCATCCATGATAATCCGCGTATCTATGTGTTTGATTCTGTTTGTCCATCTACTTCTTTATCCATTTATCGAATTGTCTATCACATCCATCTATCCATCCATCTATCGATCGATCCATTGATCTTCTTGTCTACAATGGATTCATAGATCTATTTGTTTGCCACTTAAACAGTCAACTGATCAATCAACCAATCGATCATTCATTCCTTCCTTCATTCATTCAGTCAGTCAGTCATTCAATCATTCATTGCTTCCTTCCAGTCGATCAATTAATCAATCAAGCAATCCATCACTAAATGTAGGACTGGAAGGACTCCGTTGTGGGGCAACGTTTGAAGCACTACAGAGATGGAGTGGGCTCTCAGTACTCCATAGCAGGTTTGGAAGATTGTGATCCAAGTCGCAAAAATGCCAAAGAATATACAGTATCACACTCACACAGTCTCCTATTTTAGATTGAAATGCCTGAGGTAAGGACATTCAGATCTACGATGTTTTCATCTTCAGGGGAGAAGACTATGGTGATATTTGATGTTGTCTCAGGTCACATGATTTGCGCTGCGGTCATGTGTGACCTCTACATGCGAGACCAGTGACTCGTTGGTCTTTGAAGATTCTTCTGAGCATCCATGAGTTTGTAGTCTCGTTGTTTACGCAAAAAAAACATTCGAAACGTACTTCCACCAGAAGTTCGGGTTCTGGCATGAACATGATGGTGTCTGAGCTCTATTGGGTGTATTTATATATTTTCCATATATAGATAGATAGATTAGTATATAAATGGTTATAAATGTCTATATATATATA
>DF242025.1:47611-65503 GCA_000507305.1 Breviolum minutum Mf 1.05b.01 | reverse complement strand
GTGACATCCAACACGACTTTTTTTGTTTCATGGCTTTTCACTACACGTCTGCATTTGTCGTCACTTTCTCTCTCGCTGATAGCTCGAGTCCTGGTCAAAAGAAAGATATTAGGCAAACTTCGTTGGTTGCATGGTAGCATCGCTCTTGAGTGCCACCAAGTCTCTCTGGCTTCAAGTCACGATACACAACATTCAAGCTGTGCAAATACCTGATCTTAATGTTTGGAAAATAGCAGGCCTTTGTTGACTTATCTACCATCACACTTGGAGGCGGATGGCTTACAAGCAGAACCAAAACATTTGTCATTGTGATACAAGGTGTTTCCTAAGCCGCGTCCAATAAGCACCAGGCCCGAATGCGTGCACTATCTCCTCAGCAATGTCGCGAGTGAGTGTTGTCCAAGATTGAATATTTTGCGTGAATCTGAAAGAAAGAGTCTTCTTGAAATATGGCAATCTTCCAAGGAGATCGAATTTTCCCCACTCCACACACAAAAATCTTTCACGACGGCATCATTGGCTGGACCCCTTTGAAGTCTTCTGACATGGCAGTAACATCAATATCATAATATAGGCACAAATGTCTCGAAGAAATATAGCCCATGCGGCTGTGCTATAGCCCTCTGCTCAGTGTGCTCGAGGCAAAAACTGTTACATTTCTTAAGGCCTACCTAACCCAGGGGTGAATCTGGCAATTGTCGGCTAATGGTGAACGCTGGCGATGCCAATCAACAGACTTATCTTAGGACGCTTGGGACGTCTTGGGAAACAACGAATTGAACAATCTTCACAATGTCTCTCTCTCTCTCTCTCTCTTTCCAACTTGTTTCAACTTTGTAAATATTCAAAGCCCGAAAGGCAGACCCACAACTTGACATCCCGCAACGTGAAATTGCAGTTTCTTTGGATTGGTGCAAAGTGGAGAGGTAACTTTGGGCTCAGGATCCTGGGAAAAGATTTCGGAGTCCGAATCACAATGTTCTGGAAATACTTGCACGACTTTCCTGAAGAAACACCAGTTAAAGTTAAACTCAAACATGGTGCTTGCTGCACTTGCTCCTACCCCCTGCCCCTTTCTTTTTTATGATAATTATATACGGATATAAATTTCGTCATGAAAAAAGTCTGTGGGACAAAGAAGTCTTCACCACCCACTTCCAAATGGTTTATATAAAGAGGACAAAAGAGACAACTACGAAGCAGTATTCCCTCAAATGCCAAGTTTCACCAGAGTAGAAGCGAACATGGTCATTGGGAAGGCGACCTTCTCTTCTTAAGTACCTGGAGACGCAGAGCTCTGATCAGTCGAGCTTCCGATATGCAACCGTTGAAACAATGTAAACCAGTCAAAAGCGGTCACGAGAACAATTCTCCTCCGTTGACATATTCAAGGAGCATAAACAGACGCTTTTCATCCTACCGTGAGGAAAGGAGGGGAAACCAAAGAACATCACACCACCAAAGTCAGTCGGTCCGTGCTGAAAGATGTTGGAAAAATGTCATGGCTTTGCTCCGGTTGGTACAACTAGCACCGACTTCAAAAAAATCCTTGGAATGTTCAATCGTGACCAGTGCCTGAAAAGCACCAAGCAGATTGACGATGAAGGGATGCTCGATCATTGACATGATCTGTTTCTCTGCCTTCACATGTTCCACCTGGACACTAGAAAAAAAATGCCACTGTCACACTAGAAGTCTTCTGGTTAGTGATAGCAAATCGCTAAGCCGCCAAGCGTTTAAAAAATGCGCGCTCAAGCAATAGCATCACAGTTCAAGGAAGCCGGAGTCGATTTTGCGAGCGCAGACTGGAGTCCATGGCTCTCGTTGCCTGCTTGAGTCGAATCACGTCCCCTTTGCGAAGGATCTTCAAGGCCATTGGCAACCTCAACATAAAGGTGGTCATTTTGTTATTTTGACCAGAAATATCAAGTCAAATCAAAACGGAAATCCAAACATAGTTCAAGTTCACAATCACCCTACTGCCGCTTCTGCTGTTTGTTTTTGACCCCAAGGACTTTGCAGTGCGTTCGATTTGAAAATCAAAAGAAGTCCACCACTGCTCTTCAGGTGAAAGCTACATTTTGTTGAGAAACATTCAAGACAATCTATATAATTACTACTGACGGCCTTAATTACACAATTTTGAATGAGGGACTCATTGTTTGAATTTCCAAATCTCATGAGGGCCAAGTCAGAGGCACTGCGGTTTGGAGCAGGTGGAGCAGAAAGAAGGCCAGAAAAAGTCCAAGCCCAAGGGATAGGGAAAGTCCACTGGAAAGCCCCACAACAACGGAGGAAAAAGCAGAGGACCCATAGTGTGGGCGTGCGAGGCAAGCAGAAAGCTCCCGCAAAACACCCAAGCCAGCAAGCAGCTCATCAACCCAAATAATCAGTTTGCGCAACAAAAAAGAGACTACTCAGCTGTGTCCAAACAGTCCACAGGCAAAAAGACTTACATCGGAGTTTGCAATGACCACGAGTCGGGTTGAATTTGAATAGATACCTGAGACCTGCACTGTTTCGAAGATTTCTAAGACTGCTTTATAGTGCCAGGTTGTGCAGTGGATTTGGTGGCCCTGCCTGTCAACGCTTCCTTTGATCTTGACAACTCGTACACGACTGAAGGTGCCTTTGCCTACCTAGGAATCACATCAGGTTCAAGATCAGTGTCAGTCTGTGATGAAAATTTAAGTGCCAAATAGCGAATGAAGCTGTGGAAGGTGCTGTGTCGTACAGTTCAAAGTCGCTGAAAGTCCACGATCTCCCTTTGGAAGCCGCCTTCAATGGCACACGAACCGGCGCATTTTCTCTCACTTGTGCATTAGTTCCAAATGCACTGCACCTTCAACTGGGACATTGTCATAGACTTGGTGGTGTTGACTTCCTGGATGCTTGCACAGGCAGCGGAGAGCTCAACAGGCAAATTATATAATACTGTTTGTCGGTGCATACTTCATGTATACGATATTGATTATTTTATTTTGCAAGCTTGTCGGAAAATCTCCTGCATGTCATCGTCCTTGCCATACCTGCTGCATTCAAAACATCGAAGTCTAGAGCTGTGTTCGCTTTTGCTGAGTCGTCGCTTCGTAATCTTTGTTACTGCAGAAAATTGGTGTTTGTTGGTGCTGCGCAAGAGTTTGGAGCATGAGAGCATCAATCAATGCACTGGAGCAAAATGCCACTTCTTGTCACCTCGAATAGATACGAAGGATGCATCCATGAAGCCATTGGCATGCGCATCTGCATGGCACGAAGGGTCCCCACTTGGGTCACTTGTGTTTAAATTGTTCAATTGCCCATACGCATTGTGCTGAGGAGTTGAACCAGCTTCACGTAGGAATTTTTCTTCTGACGGTCTGGCCTATTTGTTCCACGTTTTTTGAGCCGCACGCACTGCAAGACCCATTCTCAAGGTCACAACTTCATGCATCATGCTTTGACACCTGCATCAAATCCAGTTTCTAGCACGTTCAGGAGACAACGAGACTCATTTTTTCTTAATCCACAGGAGGATCCCAGCGAGCTTGGCTTGTTGCCGGATTCCACCACCACGCCCTTCCTGGCAAATGCACCACTAAGAAAACTATTGGCCCAGGCGGTTCTCACTATCTTGGATTGAGGAAAGAACGTAGCTCTAATGATTGTGGACACTGCTCTCTATCTGTGACCCAAACCTGTTTGCGGATCCACATACTCCTCCCACTCCTTTGCAGGGCAACTGGCACAAACTGGCAGCCTTAAAATGTGCTTACAAGGCACATTGATTCATTGATACATTCATCACTCATCTATGCAAATATTCACCACATCCTCAAGCTGATCATGTTTCCCTAAGGCAATTTGTTGCTCGAGTTCGTGAGAGCTCCTTGGCAACTTGTATGCTTGGCCGTAAACTGATGTCCTGACGTTGCTCAAAGTTCAAAATGGAGATGTTAAGCTCAAAGCTTCGACAGATCATACCATAAAGATCCATAAGATTTCCATAAAGGCCATAAAGGCTGTCAAGCTTGCCTCCTTGGCTTCAGATGGTGTTACTCTTGCTTTGTTCTGTACCTGCGAAACAGAATTGTGCTGATAACAGGGCACCGAAATGTAAAAACCCTTTGCAATAGAGCAGGGGCACCCAAGATGGGATGGTTTTCGATGTGCCTGTGAGTCCACTCTGGGTGCACAAAACTTTGGAAACCCACTTTGCTCACAAAAACAGTGATACGAGTGCTACAAGTGTGGACCTCGACCAGCTCCACGGAGGATTTCCGTGGACGTAGAAATTGAGGCATCCTGGACAGCAATGTTGGCTCGTCTGGTCCCGGTAGTTACATCCATCTGGGTGACTTCTGCAGTCTTTCAACAAGCACAAAAGCAAAGACATGAATCAAGCGGTCGCTAAAGAAACATTATGGAAGCGTCACCTCTACACTTCGATCTGGCAAGGGGCATAGCCTCGGCAAAAACTTTTGCAAAGGATCTGGCAGGACCCTAGCGGTTCACTGTGACGCTTTGGATCTCTCGCCACCATTTGCTCAACCATAGAACCCCTTAACGAGGATGTGCAAGAATGAAGGGTTAAAATGGCGCCCCGATTTCCCCACTCCCTTGTTCCTTCGTGCCATGGGCCCGTGATGTCGAAAAATCCAAAATTAGAAAAATTTATGGGGCCCGCACCGCACATAAAGCACTGCTACATAATCGCATAATCGTCCAAAATTCAACATTCAAAATCCTACCTAAAAGTTTGGATTTGGGATTTTGAATTCAGAAATTTTGGATTTGGGGAGCTCCCAGGGGATGTGCCACTAAGCAATTCAGGGATGGTGGTTCAGAGGTCAGACGCTCGATTCCTCGGCTTTGAGTTTCTTACACCGGGTGAGGGGTAATAAAATCTCGGTGGGCAAGGGATCATATGAAGTATGCCTGCTCGGTCTTCTCGAAGCTAAAGTTGGGACAGAAATTTCTTATTGAGATCCTCCAAGGAGACAAGGAAGCCTTGTTGTGTCTCTGACCTGATGACTCCAAGTGTCTGAAAATTGAGCTTCTTGAAAGGATCATACAAAGCAAGGCATTGAGGATCTGGCAGAATTGTGTACGTTCCCGTGTGGCCTTTGCCAGAACCAAAGACTGACAAACACCAAAGCACATTGATTTCAGGCTTCAAATTGCTGAACACATTTGCAGGAGGTAGGGCGAGGGAGGGCCAGGTAGGGTCTGAGGCACCAACCTCTGCTGAGCTTGTCGCTCATTAAACCCACCCCAACAAATGACACAAATGACAAGTAGAATCAGACCGATTTGGAGAAACCAAGACCGGTAGCATCTCGTTGCATTTTAATCTTCATTTTGATTTCGAACTTGACATTGTGACTCAATTCTAAGGGTGCAGAATAGTGCAGAATAATCGGGCTGCATCTTTTTGAAGTTCAAGAGAAAAAACGTCAATAGGTATGAGTCATGAGTTAATAGTTCTGCAAATATAGAGCGCTCCCCTATTCAGTCATTCAGGTCCTGGTTCCATGTGCGATCTCTCAAGCATTGACTTCGAGCACTTCTCAAACACGCATTTGCGGCAGCTTCACCAGAAAATGTGCGGAGTCATACTGAATCATACTGAATCATGCTGAATCATACTTGTGCCGGAGACATTCTGTTTTTGGACTTGGCGAAAATCAGAACAAAGACAGCTGCAATATGTACAGGGCACCTCTGCTCCTTTCGGAGCCAAGGGTGCAAAAACACAAGTCCTACTAAGCTAAGCGAAAAAAGCTATCAAGGATCCACTGTAGAGTGCGGCTGACTGCTTACCCCTACAGCATTGCGGTATGTTTCGACAATTTGACCAACAAATGCAACCGCTTCGGGCAACAAAGCCACGAAGCTAATGCTACACTGCACCTATTGGAGTTTTTCCTGGGAAAGACAGAAAGATACAGAGAAAGAAAAGAAAAGAAAAGAAATCAAGAAAACCAAGAAAGATAGAAAAATAATTATGATACATAAAACAAAGATACATATCTAGCAATAGATAGATTTGAAAAACAATGTGCACGGGTGTTGTGCAATGCGTTGCATGCACGTTCACTGTGCCTATGCATTTGTGCGGGTGAGTGGCTAAAAAGAATGTGTTACACAGATTTTGTCATCTGGTACTGTCTTGTATCCGACGAACACGGTCGGCACGTCCAGAAATCTGTTGAATAGATTTAAGCGCCTGGACGTAACAACCCAGGTCACTGCTCAGAATCCCAAGTCAAGATTCAAGATCAAAACTTCGGAAAAGGAAAACACATTTACATACTCAGGTCTAAAATCCAAACTTTTCAGTCCAATACTGGCTATTGCCAATATTGCATTTTTGTGTCAGGTGGTTTTTTGGTGTTCAGTGGGGCATGTTTTGCAATCATAGCCAAACCTCCCTGCATGTGCAACGGTCCACCAACCATCCACCACCTGTCTGCGATGACCCTCCCTTTCAACCACCCACGGGTGACGGGTTAGTATTATTCATGAGAAAAAACATTGTGAAACTCGGTAAGTGACGTGAACGACTACAAATACGACTACAACTGATATATTCCTACTCCAAATCTCTCTGCTAGTCCTACTCCGACTCCCAGTCCTATAGTCCTACTCCTAGTCCCAGACTCCTACTCCTACTGCTCCTGCTCCTGCTCCTCATCCTGCTCCTGCTCCTGCTCGCTCCTACTGCTTCTATTTCCACTGCTTCTACTTGTTCTACCTCTTCGACTTCTTCTTCTACTACTATTCCCCCTGTACTAGTGGCCACTGTCTTTTGCCTGGGTGTATCACCAGAAGCGAAGCACAAGTATATCATCGCAGGAGTACCCAAAACCCCTTACTGCTCTGCGTTATGCTTTCCTGGCGCAATCTGGCCTGCGTATGCTTGTGTATGATGTGGCTGAATGTAAGCTCTTGTCTTACTCCTTTAAGTCTTTGCTGGGACATTGGGCTCCTGTCCATACCGCTTCTTCAAAGTAAGATTCCCTAAGCCGTAGAATGCCATAAAACTTCCACCATTGATACAACAGATTTAAAAAACGGTCCAATTCTGACAAGTCAGTGCACCAACACTATGGCATGGAGCTTCACTTGATGATGCTCTCACTCTGGGCAGCGGCCCAAGCCCTAAAGCTCAGAATCCAACTGCCTGCAAGTCTGTTTGATTGTGCTTGTGATGCAAGATACCCTTGTCTTGAGCAGAAAAGCACTCAACATGGTAGATTAGCGCATGAGACAATATGCCACCAAATGTCTACCTCAAGATTTGCTGCACTTTGTTTTGACTCAAGGCAGAATGTTCAAGGATCCCTGGCGTTTTCCGCATCGCTGAACTCTGAGATGGCAGAGGCGTTTCCCATGCCTAACAACCGTTGGCAACCGTCGGCAGCCATTGCCAGCCAAGTGTATGTACTCAAACCCTGAGGCTTCAGACTGGGTGCAAAAGAGTACAAATGCATTTTCCAATAAGCATAAATGTATGCAAGCTCATTCAGTATGTCATTCCTGTCATGCTCAAACATTGCACACGCAGGCCTTCATCTGTGTCCTGCAGAGCCTGGAAGGCAGTCTTGAGAGCATTGCTTGCCACACACTCCTGCGATGCACAAGACTGACAGCGGTCAGGGATCAACTTCGGGTTCAACGCTTGGCTGCCACAAGCCAGTTATTCCTATGGTAAGTAACTTTTCTGACGCCTCTAGCTGAATATTTCTCAGACCTAAAGGATCGACAGGACATGTTTTCACAGTTTGTATTCATACTGAAAATCAAAATCAAGCAAGCTTCTCCCCTTTTGGTCCACATGAGATTCTGTTCTCATCAGGACACCTGCGTTATCATTTAATAACAGATGTGCCGCCCCAGCCAAACACCCCACCTGACTATGTCTTCCGCACAACACAGAACGGAGTTCAGGAGTGCAAGTGGAGTCCGAGCGTCCAAGTAAAGTCTCCTAGAGTTCCCGGGTCCTCCGCGAGATCATCAGGGCCAGAGCTGCAGGACATCTCCGCTATGGGAGAATAACCTGCAGAAAACAAGTCAAGCTGGGCGAAGCGGCGAAGCTACAGCAGCTTCACATTGAACGCATCTGAACAAAAGACCATCACTGAGATGACTGATGATGACTGTGCCTGAGTAGCTTTAGTAGCTTGAATTTAGGGACTGTGCCAGTCAATTGCCTATACTTTTGCTGTCTCGCTAAGCCGCTAAGCCTCGATTCTGTATCTTCTCGGTAAGAGTTGAGATCGATTCTGCCAAAGACTCCTCGAGTAACGTATGCATTTTCAAGGAAGCGTGCCATTGCTCACGAAGCAAGTGTGTATTTTCGCTTGTTTCATATCACTGTATGTAATAATCAAGTACATATTGTATATGTGTATATATATATACATATGTATAAACCAATTAGATGACAATAACACGATACATATATATATATATATACCTTGTTTTTTGACTATTATATAATCTAAGACGAATCTAAGATATGATAAATATCTATCAATCTATAATCATACATGTGGCTGAATATCCTAGCGGTGCTTTGATCTGGCCAAACGATGTTGGTTCACGAAAGTCCAAAAATTCTGGTGAGAATGTTTCAAGGCTCTCTAACTTCTTGAATGCTCTTGTGGACAGTCCCCTTCCCTTGTGCTTGGTCTACGTTGACTACAAAGCAGCAAAAATCAGCTGATTGGAGGCGGTCCGCTACAGCTGCACTTGGAGATGCTGGTTGCGCAGACACCTGCAGAGTCTTATGAATCCAACAAGCAAATGCAGCAAATGCAAACACCTGTGCCAGCTGTCTGCCCAAAGCATCCGGACTCTGTCCATGTCAAGCCGTCAAGCCTCCACCGTCTCTTGGAAATGACAAGCTCCTGACAACCTCATGAGGTGAGCATCAAAAAATGGAAGTCAAATCTTCCCGAAGTCTTTGTCCCGATTTTCTTCGATATCCACCTGATCCCTTCACTCCAATTTGGACCCTGCTTCTTCACCATTCATTGTCTCACCACCATGGAGGCTCATGGTATTCTAGTGATCTCTATCTGATTCTTCTTGCACATCACAGCTGAGTCTCAAAGTGAGTGCCTACAAATCGAACTTCTGAAGTTCTTCTCTTACTGTTTCTGAACTGCAAAACGTCTCAAGGCCCAACCCAGCTGTTCCAATGTCAGGCTGCTCGCTGAACCTGAATGCATCGGCTGTTGACCTGAGGGAATGTATTGTGGATTGGCAATCGTTGGAGAGTGATTTCACACATCAATCTCCATCTAAACTACTTTGTTCCAGAGATTCAAGTCTGCACAGCTCTTGAAAGATCTGGGCAAAAGAAACTGGAGCATTGCAAACCTCCCAAGATCTCTCAGATATGCGCTTTGCAGGCTGCAACAAGGCTTCTCGAGGTGGTTGAAACCTGGAAACAAGTCAGGATTGGGTTTCTGGATTCCTTGTATACACTTTAAATCGTTTGCACTGGCACCATTCCCAGCAACTAGGGAGGCGGCTCCGCTTGAATGAGTCGCAACACATGAGCAGACTCCACGTCAGTTGCCTGCAAACACACCCGTCCAAGCAGTTGTCATTCAGGACTGTTTTGCTTTTGAAATTTGGACTGGTTTTGGATGCTACTTAGGGTGAGAGGAACCAAGTTTTTGATATTTCAGTCTCACTCGCACAGCCTTATCTTGGCATCTTGACAGGCTTGAGAAGGGCCGCAAGGAATATGGACAATGATGACAACAGAGAAAGAACTGAAGCATCCAAAGGAAGCAAGAAAATTGCTGATTATTTACAGGAATTCCAGACCATTCCAAGAGAATACGTCCTAGGGGGAATATTACCCACAGGGCTCTGATTTGGCCGTCGTCTTCTGGGGCGATGCATGACCCAAACTTGTGCTGCACACGGAATTTTTGTTGCCGTGTGGCCATGGGTGGGAATGGGGATGCTCACGCAATGGGTATGGGGGGGAAGTGGGTGGGCGGAATGTTGACGTTCCTTCGACTTGTCGACTTGCACACATGCTCGATGCTACTGAACATCATGGGCGAATCATGGGTATGTGAAAGGTCTCGGTCGCTTCTCAGGGTCCAGTGAAAGCAAGACTTGCGGAACTGTGTTTGCTGCTTATTTGAGTAGATCTCCTGGATTTGAACCAGTTTTGCTTTGCTTGGCAGAGTGTTGAATGACTTTGACCACCTGTGCAATTCACGCAACATCCATGAAATGTCATCGTTAGAAATTAGCACCAAGGAATTCACAAAGGCGTCTTTGCATTTCACGATCATTGATCAGAGCCTCTGAGACCACGCTAATGTTGTCGTCTTGCGTAGCGCAAGCTGAGAAAACCTAGCACAACATGTGCTGGCAGTGCTGGCAATGTACAGCTACCTACGGTAGGCCCCCTTCTGAATGCACTACAAACTTGAGAAGCAGACTGGTGCAAGGCCATAAGCAATCCTGGCCCCCGAAACCCCTAATTTACTCTTCCGCCAATTCCATGCAAGTTGCTCTGGCAGAAACACAAGAGTCTCAGCTCATTTGAATTCTTCAATTTCAGCCGCGTGCAGCACCCCTAAGACTTTTCTTGGACAAAAGAAGACCGCTGCGTCTTACAAGAAGAGGGGAATACGGATATGCAACCACCCCCAGTGTGAGAACCTGTCATGTTGCAAAAAATATAAACTCGTGAGTCACATTTCATCTTGCAATTACCACTTGACACAACCAAAGTCTCAGCGCGTGGCTGCTTCTTGAAAACGTCTTGAACAAGCAACTCGCTTGTTGTGGTGGCAACGTCCTGCACTGTTTGTCATGCGAGTCATGTGAGTGAGTCATTACTTTGACTGTGACTGATTTTCATGTCATGGCATGTTGTCTGAATACAGTGGGGCTCCTCTACCAAACTACCTGGATCGGACGTCGTTTTTACACATGCCGCAGACGCCTTGTTCCAAATGGCTGTGTGCTTGAATCGAAATATTGGAAATTACGGTTAAATGATGTGCCGTCAGAATGTGAATACCGTCTTTGTCTGCTCAAAGGGCCACACACCAGCAGGTGTTGCAAACTCTCTCAGCAGCTCTAGCCTTGAATTGGAAGGGTATACTGGTGTGCTCCAATGCTAAGCAGTAAATGGTGCCGCCCGTAGACAGCAACACAGGCCGATGAGCCCGGGAGGGAAAGCAAAAATTACCCAAAGCAGACTACGAGCGCAAACTGAGAGCCAGGCTCTCTGTGAATTATGTCCTGCATGAAAGCTCACAGAATCACTTTTTGTTTGGCATGCCTCAGACTTCGTCTGTTTGATGGTTCGATGAGCCACATTGCATATGTGGCCTTGGTCAGAACGACCGCGTCTGCTGTACTTGCTTGCTGTGAGATGGGAGTGGACGTTATCTGGCATGGCAAGCAGTCACACGTCTCAAACCAGAAGCTCAAAAATTATATAGTCCAGGAAGCGCAAGACATCTGACAAGTGACAAGACAACTATTTCCCGGCAAGAAAACACAACAAGAAGAGCGAAATTGAAGCTCCAAAAAACCCACTAAACTTTAAGGAAGCACTTACAAAAATTTTACTACCCCGACAGAGATTGTATCCTCATAGTGACTTATGAGTATCTGGTAGTTGCGAAGGATGCTTTTGGATGTTTGATCGTTCTGTCTCGTCAGAAGAACAAAAAAACGCCTGTGCCTCTGGGCTAGATGTCCGCTGCAACTGGTTCAGGATGGCTAGTTGATTGTCCTCACACATCAAACGACTTGCAAAAAGAGGACTTAATCAGCCATGGATTCCACGTTTTGGTCTGTCCACGTCTGTCCTGATCCTTCCAACGAGACACGAAAGAGTATAAGTGCTTCGCAATCTTGACCTTGTTCTTGGAAGACATGGACAAGTGAGAAAACTGAGACAAGTGAGACGGGAGGTGAGTGAGACAGAATCTCTGGAAGTCTGGAAAGGAGAAAACTCAAATTGCCCCTGCCTCGCTGCCAAAGTCCAAGACCTGATATGAGAATGTGCTTTCCTGCTCTGCTCCAGTACGGCATGTAAGTCTCAAAGGACGAAGATCAAACGGTCAAACCTGATTAGCTCGCAGTTGTACAACGAGATGATTGAATCCTGGCAGTTCGTTCAGATCAAAATCAACCCTTCAGACATAAATGCAAGAGATCAGAGTGCCACACTGCTGCAAGGCATATAAAGGACGAGGATGTGTGTATTTGGATTTTTGGATTAGATTCGATCTTATGGCGTTTGCTGTTGCACTTCAACAAGAAATTCCAAGAACTTCCAAGAACTGGAAGCCACCAAATGGAGCAAACCGGCACGCGACACGTTCAGGCTGCCCTTTCAGCCTGACCAGTGATTGAATTTGCAATGAGCAACATCTATACCGTCTATACCGATGTAGCTCTGATCCAGATGATGTTTTTATGTTTTTAATGTTTTTATGTTTTTGCTGTGTTTTCATGAAGGTCAATTGAGTCAAGTGATCTCAAATGTCAAGTCAAGTCGAATTTGGAAGTGAAGTCTTGGAGTCTTGAACAATAAGTCAAACAAAGGACGAAGGGAAACACTCACTAAGTGATCTCAGCTTCGTTGCCTGACTTCTAAAACAGCGAGGCCAGATCGTACAAATGCCCTCAGAAAAAAAAATAGATCTGATAGGGATCTGACATAGGCACTGATAGGTGTGAGAGTTGGTGAGTTCAGAAGTTGAGAACTGAACTCCCCGAAAAAAGCCCTTGGTCTTTAGGTGCGGCACAAACGCGCACTGTGAGTATGCTCACCAGTAACCTGCATCCAAATTCATACATCTTTGCTGAGGCTACCAAGCTCAATGAAATCGCTTCAAATTCAAATACCGTAGAATACTTGCAAATAAGTGCATAATCCAAGCATAGTCATGGCCTTTTCAAACATCTTGACCAGCACCTCCATCGATGGAAGTGCATGGCCTTCGTCTTCGTCCTCATTTCATGCACTATCAACACTGATTCAGTGTGTTTTTGCTGGTTTTCTAATGTTTCCTTGCTGATACTTCCATGATCAAGATAAAACCAAGCCGCCAAGTCACACGACCAGCTTCACTTGCTTCAAGTCTGATACCGATAAAAGCCACCTTAGACCACGGCATTTCATGTAATCTTTCCAGAACAAGCAACACGTCAATGCTCCGTCATGTTGGATTAGGAAAACATCCAAGCATTGTGCGTGGAAATAGTACGTAAATAGAAGGAATCGCATGCATCTATATAACAGTCATCAAAGTTGCCACATTCGCCCAACAATTGCTGAGTGCATCAGAAAGCATTGCAAAATTGAGCCTCCACGTCTGCAACTTCAACTGTGCAGCCTTCAAAGTCTTCTGACACTTAAAGTGTTGAAACTAAATCGAATCTAGGGAAACGCGGCAGCTGAGCAAAAATTCTAGACTGTCCATCCTCCGAAGCGTTCGGCTTCTGCATGTTCCACAAACAACCTCGAGGATGTGCGAAACTGGACCATGCAAGACTAAAAGTTCAATCGATACAAGATACATACTGAATCATAGTGAATCATAGTGATACATTCACTTCACTTCAAAGCCTCTGCGCACTGGTTGCTGAAGTGAAACTTTGCCATAGCAAGGCCTTCAAGTCCAAGAAAAGCCGCGGCACAGTATACAGTATACAACAAAGCCAAAAAGTTCAGATTCATTGTATGCTAAGGCCAACCTGGGACAAAGACTTTCCTGCTAGATCGACTGGCCATGAACATTGAATAGACATCGAGAAGAATTATATAACATTGGCTAGCTAGCAAGCAGGTGAGAGAAGGACTCCACAAATTTCATGATTGAAACCAATACTGAGGATGTTGCGTGATCTCCTTGTGGGCCAGTTTGCTTGCAGCCTACCGAAGCCGTGCAGTGTTCGAGATTGACTAAATTGCACAAGCCTTTCATTTGCCGGCCTCGGACCAGTTGGACAGCGCCATGTAAGAGCGGCCAAGACGAAAAGCCTATGACAATTGCAGAGCAGTGCCAGGAGACTGAACAGAGACAATCACACGAATACAATGTCCAAAGTGGCTAGTAGATGTTTGCATACGGATCCTTGCTCATCATCCTGCTTCGCACATTGCTACTTTTAGGCGTCCACAGCGTTAAAGCGTTTTAATGCGTCTTTAATACTTTTTTATTGTATAAATATAGAACCTCAAGTCAGTCTTTTTCACTTCTTGAAGGTAGATCATGCCACATGCCAATCGTTTTGACTGGAGCTAGAGACAATCATGACAGGTGGGTTGGGTGAGGAGGGTTTTGAGCAAGACGATAGCACGACCTCCGTTGCTTTAAAATACTACAGTTACTGGAGTTTGGTTCAGCAAGTGCCATCAAACAAACACGATGATTAGACCCCGAAGTACGTACAGTGTGGAATGATAAGGGAAGCACGGAGCTAAGCAGCTGTATCGAACTGGCAATAGGTGCATGCACTGAGCAGGTGCTTGCCACGGCAACCATTTAATACAATCATTCCAATACAATCATTTCTTACAGAAGTGCAACAGGGACATTCAGAATGCATGAAGTGAGTAGCCTGGTCGGCGAACTCCAGAAGGATGTGTCACTCAAAAGGGATTTAACGTCCAGCCATTGCGGTCAAAAAATACCAGTGGAAACCAAGAAAGGATCGCTTTCAAGCGTAATGTGTAAAGTTCAAGCATGCTAAATGCTGGCTCCAAACCAAGGGGGGCGGTTAGACTCAGACAGGCAGATCTCTTTTATTTGCAGTTATATTCAGGTAAGTAGATTTTGGGTAAGTAGGTGGTAGATCATAATTGTAAAACAGTTGCCAGCACAACATGCCAAGGACACCAAAGACTCTGAGAGTACAAACAAGCGCATTTTGATTTCTTCGTGACTGTGAATGACTTGACCTGCAGAGTGGGCCAGCGTCATCGCTTCACGCAAGAGGTCCTCTGACTCTTCTTGCACTGCTTTGAGAATGCTGGCCTTGCGGAGGAAACAGGATGAAACAGGGCCATGCCGGCACGGTCCAATCATACCTCAACCAACACAGTGGACACAGCCTCCAACACCTGCACCTGTTGCAGCCGAGAGGATGCCTGGAACAAATTTGAGGGCGGGGTTGTCGTGGCGAACTTGCTGGGTATTCTGTGTACCAGACTGCAGAGCGCAGGGTCCATGATGAACAGCCAAAGGCATCAGCACCTCGGTCAAACAACGGACAACGATGCCTGGAAGTTCTAGGAAGGAAATCCACCTGATCCGAAAGTCATGCAGTGATGCGGGCAGGATCAAGAAAAATGCTGGCTTGCGTTCCAATCGGCAGTTGAAAAAATTCGTAGATGGTGGCAGTGGTGCTGCTTTTGTCCATCCCAGTGTCAAAAAGGTTGCTTTGTCAGAGGTGGGTCACGTGCTCCATGTACAGCTTTAGCACCCAGCGACGTTTACACAAAACACAAAGCGATGCAAAGTGTATGCAGTCACAAGGTCTGTTGTCACCAGCACATGACATGCCTATCAAAAAAAACGCTTCGGAAAGGCAGAACTGGAGAATGTCTTTTTGCAGTCCGTAGAATGAGGGTTCCCTGATGAAAGCATATCGCACTGTTGGACGACCTTGCTTCTACCACCTGAGCTTCAAACGAGTAATAGCAGTGATAATTGCAATTGGCGTCGGAGGTATTGGGCTCGGGGTCACCACAAGTTCCAACTCAGCCTCGTGAATCGTGGAGACTGAGCAAAAAGACTAATTTCATGCAGAAACACGCAAAAAAAAAGGGAAAGGGAAAGGACGAGCAAAAAATGACGTGAATGGAAAAATGGGGAAAGGACAGGTTGGGAAATTGATGAAAAAAAGGCTTCGTCAGTGTCCTCTATCAGAAGATTTATCTACTGCAAATGGTTGAATCACGGTGGTGCACGGACTTTCTCTACCTTTGCCTTGCTGTGAAATGGATCAAAAGAGCAAAGAAGACGGACCAAAAGAAAATGTGCAGTAAACAAGTGTCTATCTGGCCGCCTCAATCTCTACAAGTTGGGCCAGGCACCTCATAGCTTTGCAGACTTGGCAAAACATGTAAACACGATCATAAATTGGAATTGAAAGTGAATTGCACATTGAGGCTGAATGGATCACAGCGCTGCAAGGAGTGTGTCCACTTTTCAGTGCATGGTGCCTTCTGCCACGCTCCAGGTCATCCCATTGCCCAAATTGTGTTTCTGGGGACCTGAGCTGGTCAGCACAGCGTAAATTTTAATTTGAGCAGAGAACGTAAATTGAGGTCTGAGTCTTCCAATCAACACCGAGATCCGTGCATGGGAGCACCCACATCCATCCGGTAGAACTGAGTGTCGGCCTCAAGTGCTCATTCCAAACGAACACAAGAAGCACAAGAACAGCAACGCAAGGTGGCAATAGCTTCAAGACATGGATCCTTCACACAAAGACTGAATACACGTCACAATAATAATGATTACTCATGAATACACTCACATACTGCAAATATTCTGTGTTGACATGCCTCTGCTACTGCAGCCCGCAGGAGATCCAGATTCGCATCTTTCTCCTTCGGGATGGGATTCTTGAAGTGGTTGGAGTTTCTCGTTTGAGTCTTCTGAGTCTTGGACTGCAGCCAACATTTCATGTGTCAAGCGAGCTCGAAGACCAACAACTTCTTCAAGCCTTTACGAAGAAGCTTCGATAGGGACTTGATGCAGATAGCCTACACTTTGCCTGCACTTTGCCTCATCTGATTGTATTGAACGCGTAGCGCTTTCAGCACCCAACCTGGTGAAAACTAAACGTCGGCACAGTTTAGACCCTCCACTCCAAAATCACTTAAAGACATTCTGAGCGCACCCAATGGTGGAGGCGTATCATCTGGGAGGTGCTCGAGACTTGTCAACACCTAGCAACATCAACTCGCAATGGGGAAGTGCATGTCACGCTCTGTAGCTGCCTGGCCTTGTGGATCCTTTCCTGCAGCGAGAAATGCAAGAACTTTCAAAACACAATTCGGGCAGGATTGCAGAATCTCCAGACATCACATGAAATATCAGCATTATGAGATGCACTTTCGTCCACATGCCCACAAAACAATGAAATACCTTACCAAGGTTGGTTTTACCCCAGTAAAAATGTGTTTGAAACTCCTACTGTACTGCACAGATTTAGGTTTTTGTGCAAAAAAATCGGATCAAGTGCTGGCAGCACGGCACGGCCTTAAGATGACAACTTTCGGCACCGCCCTTCACCATGCCAAGCAACTCAGTCCTCAGCACTTCAATACGTCGAAGCACTCTATTAGACTATCCCCCTGCATTCCAGTCGTATTCTTCCCTGTTAGTCTGAGAAGGAATTAAGCCCAACTTGCATCCAACTTGCACTTACAGAAACTAATCGAAGGAAGCTTAAATAGAAACTTCCGACAATATGGAGAGTTGAAAAGCAGTAGTCCAGTAGTCAAGTCAGCAGAAAGAAGATGCAATAGTTAGAAAGTTAGAAGAAAGACAATTCGTCCGCGCCAAATGTTAGAGAAGTCACGAAATGCTGTGTTTTTTCATAAATTCGCGTGTCGGGTCAGTCAAAAAGTAGGCCTGTTAAAGCGGCGGGTGCGGAGGTAGGTGCTCAGAGGAGAAATCAAAAATTGCACGCCGCTGTGGCGAAACGCACATTTGGAAGTGAAAATGTGCAAAAAACGTCAGGTCCGAAGCATTTTTCGCAGTTACGATGTCGCAAAATTGCACGCCGCTGTGGCGAAATGCACATTTGAAAGTCAAAATGCTAAAAAACTGACGCTCCGGGACCACTTTTGGAAGTTCAGATGCTGAAAAATTGTACGCCGCTGTGGCGAAA
>DF242025.1:45000-47003 GCA_000507305.1 Breviolum minutum Mf 1.05b.01 | reverse complement strand
TGACATCCGTCACTCACAGCAATCAATCTCTCCTATACGTTTCCTATTCTTGAAACTTCCGCCACCGCCTTGTGCGGTACTACTGGTATAAAATACTGGTCAAAATAACCGTCGCTGGAGTGGTACTGCTCCAAATCATCACGGTTCCGAAGTGGATTGATTGGACAGAAATTCCATTTCGGAATGGCAAGAAGGCATTCATCTGATTCGTGACAGGCATGCTACGCATGCCCCCCAGCTTCAAAGTTGTTTGCTTTGGGTTGTGGCCACCGGCCTTCAGGAAAAACAGCCATTCATGGCAGTAAAGTTCACCCATTTTCACATTTTCACTGACAACTCTCAAGTGGGGATTGGAGTCAGGTGCGATGGCTACTCTCCTGGGAACTAACATATGCCCTGGAAAGCAATATTGAAGATTCAAGATGATTTTGTATTAGTTCCCTGGAGGGTATATTTTTGGAAGAACCCCTTATCAAGATCAAGATCAATGAAATGCTTGTGGGACGGCAGTGGTCTCGCAAGACAAACAGCGCCAGGTTTGGATGTTTTGGAGGTCTGTCCCCAGCCGCATGTTTTCTTTGGATGTCTTTAGTCGTTGTGGTGATTTCTGGTGAAAATTCATGCCTCATTTGTTGTTTGAGTCCGGGACTTGCAAACTCGCCAGATTTTCCAGTTGTGCAGCCAGCTTCTTGCAGTAGAAGGATCTGGACACTGCTGGAAGTTTTGAAAGCGAAGGTAGGACCTTCTCTTCGAAAACCTTAGTAGCCTCTTGTGCAGGAAGAAGCTCCCGATTTGCCCAAATGTCTTTTGGATCGTGCAAAGCCATTGTTTCTGGATGAAGGACAAACATGTTGACGCTGATGCTGGCTTTATCCGGCCCGTGTGGCAATGCCTCTGTGCAGTGTGGCCAGAACGCAGGGAGGAATAGCACATCACCAGCAAGCAGCTCTATTTCACGACGTCTGTTCCAGGCAGCTTTGGCCAATGGAAACTCCGCCCACAACTCTTCCAAGTCTGCTACCTTCCCTAGAAGGCGGCTGCCCAACGCCGATGAAGAACCAGAAATGTACAGCCGACCAATGTCATCAGGATGAAAAAGAACAACCCTTTTGCGCCCACGAATACAACAAAGAAAGTTGTCACAAACATCGTAGTGTAGCCACATGCACAAGCCCGTACTGGCTATTCTCAACACTGTTGAATGTATCTCAAAAGGCATCAGCAAATCTGAAGGAAGACTGAAGTCCTCACTCAGCGCCATTACTTCCAAATTTGAGGGCTTCTTCCTTTGAGAGTGCTGAGATCTGTAGTACAGAAATCGCGACCCTGTACTTTGCTGCAGCTGATCCAGGAATGCATCAAATTGAAGAACTTGGTAGGAAAAGTTTTTATTCTCGAAATTCAAGAAAGGCGTCTCAGAGACATGCACTGAAATTTTGGTGTCTTTGAGGCGTTCCCGCAAATAATCATCTGTCCATTTCTTAATGCAGCTTCCAATGTGCACCCTAAGCAATAAAGGGTTGTAGCGGTTGTGCAGGAATGTGCCCCCTGGTACTTGCCAAAGATGTTGATCACAGATAAGGCTGGTCCGCCTGCGCTCTTGCATACCTCGTATCAGTCTTGCTAGTAGCATGACCAACGAAGCTCCGGCTGACAGTAGCCCCACCCCAGCAACGCAACGCAGAAGCATCTGCATTGTGCTCTTTACCATGGTCTGTTGGCGTACTTTTCCGAGAAAATCTTCCTTATCTAATCTATTGTGTTTCATTGTTTCATGCTTCTAGACGATGCTTCAGAAAAGGCTGAAGGGAATGCGTATCTTCCAACACTATAGATTCGGACACTGGTTTCTGAGCCTACACATATCTATAGTTACACAGAAAATGCTGCTTTTTTTCATGTTTGAAGGCTGGGCAGCGGAGTGTGAAGGCAGACCAAACAAAACAACCATGTCCTGCACCCGAAAGAAGCCCCCTTCAGTTTAAGTTTCCCCAAACTGAGCC
>DF242025.1:0-40000 GCA_000507305.1 Breviolum minutum Mf 1.05b.01 | reverse complement strand
TACCCCTTGGGCTCGCCCAGTATGAAGTGAATATCTTGCGCTCGCGTGCCCTGTGGGACCCATTTTTGATTCCACATCGTGCTTTACAGATCCTATGTTCACCGATATGACGGAGAGCACGCATTTTTATCTAAATAATTTTGAATAAATCCCCAGATCCTGAATGCTTTCATCAAGACACAGACATCTCAGATGCAAGGATGCAAACAACTAAGACGCGCTCAAATATGAACCCCTTGCGATGACTGTTTTTTGTTGGGCAGTTTGTGGCTCAGTTGGACAGCTTCTGATAGCAGGTTGCACCAAACTACGTTTTCACCAAACTAGTTTTATATACGTACACCAAACACCCTTTATATACAACAAAATACAAACCTTTACACGGAAAACTTTTCTCCAAACAATTCTTACACAAGAAACCCCTTAAAGCAAACAATGACTTTTACACTAGACACCTTTTTCACCAGACACCTTTTAATCAAAAAGCTTTTACGCCAAACAGTTTTTACACAAGAAACCTTTTACGCCAAACACCTGTTACAACATAAACACTTTTACACCAGCAACCACGTGCACCAAGAACCTCTCACACAAAACAACTTCTACGCCAGAAATCTTTTACGCCCCAAATCGGCTTAGGGGTCGTAGTGGTCCGGTCGCTGTCCTGCAGAAACTTTTACAACTTTTACGCTAGAAAGGCTATGCGCCAGGAACTGGTTCAAAGAACCCTGCGGTCCAGTCGCAGTCCTGTCAAAACTTTGAATTTTACCTCAGGTTTGAGCCGACCCCCAGAAACCCCTAGAACACGGCAAAATTTGCATGCTACCAGATTTTTGAGCGTCCGACACGCATGAAACACCGAGAGGGCTCATTGGATACATTTTCCAAGTTTTTTGGAAGACGGTCTCAGGTTGGCAGTCTTTGATGACAGTCTGAGTTGGGCAGCTTCCGATGACAGCCTTTAGTTAAGCACTTTTTAGCTAGCCAGTTCGTTGGGCAGTGTGTTATGACAGTCTGAGATGAAAACAATTTTAGAAATATTAGTTGGCCAGTTGATGCCAGTTGCTTGGGCAACTTCTGGTGACAAATGTTTCTTGGGCACTCTTAAATTCCAGCCCTTCGCTCAAAAGAACCCTTCGCAAATGGTTTCTGGTGGCAGACAAGCGGTAAGTCAAAGTCAAATTTGGGGAAAAAAAGGCAGCAAAGCTTTTTGCAAGCCTGCAGGGTTGGCTCCAAATTTCTCCACATCATTGCGACCGCTCTGAAGCTAACGAAAGGACTAGCGCCAAAGTGAAAGCGGTACCATGAGGGCCTAAGCTTTCAACACTCATAAAACATCATAAAACAATACTGTCGGTCGGTGTGTATATATATATATATATATATGTATACAAGTATATATATATATACAAGTCTGAATAGCAATATGCGAATTCCGGTGCGGCCTTGAAGCCATGCGCAGGGAAGTACATGGCTTTCTGCAGGCAAACCTGTCATGTGGTGCACTCTCCACATCTTGCAGCGCAACAAGCAGAGTGACAGTGAGCTGTATTTCAGTCACAAGTGGAGCACCATCTGGAGACACCCAGCTGCCGCCAGGAACAGTTCTAACTGGCGCCGAGACCTACCATTGCAGCATTGCACTCACCAGAGCACAGCAAAGTCACACCGCGTTTTTCAACATCGGGCAACAACAGGCACAAAATTGCAAAGTCATCAACACAAAGAATATCAAAGAATGCAATTTTCAACAAAAAAAACGCTGTGAATCGCTCGATTCATGAGATGCTTGGGACCCTCAAGGTTGCTCAAATGGCTGGCCTTCAATTCTCTCCTGATCTTCCCTGCCATGCGAGAAACAAAATTCCAGCAATCCTATGGCTTCGTGACTTGAGTTGCTAGTTGCTAAGTCATAGCCAGGAATTCCGTGGCACAAGACCACATACTCTCGCTCTATTGAAAGCATCTCTTGTTGCATCCTGAGGGTGAAGTAAGCCTGTGCCAGGGGAACACAACGAAAAAAAACACAGCCGAAGAATTCACCAAGATAGTAGTCACAACCCAAGCCTGTCCCCAAAACACACAAAATCTCAAAACGGCAACTGTTCTCCATGGACGAAACAAACACGAAGTGGCAGTGGCAGTGCCATTGGGTACTATATCTTGGGGCACATGCGCGACCAAGGAATGTGGGTGGGACAGAGCGACGATCACAACATGATTTCGTGGCACGCACTTGTCACTTGTCTAAATCCGATGGCACGTAGTGATCGGGATGGAGGTCGGGGTCAAGTTATTGCAAAGTGAGAGAAAAAAACTAGCAGGCTCAGCATACGATCACCATAACAAAGCAACATCCAGGAGGATTCTTTTATCACAACTTCAGGGGCCCTGCAACGCACTGCTCGATTGGCAAAGACTTAGGCAAAAGGACCAAGGTGCTGCATGTTTCCACCATTTCTTCTAAAGGCTGTTTTTGGAGCGTTCCGGGTGCCCGACATGCCAAGTTTTCAGATGCGTCAAAATTTGAAAGAATTTGCGTATAGGTTGCTCCCGTAGCCCACCATGGTCATTTCACATCTTGGCACATTCACACGCCAAACACTGGCCGGTTCAGCCTTCAAAACCAGCCGCTTTCAAGCACTTGGCTTGACAAGCCATCTTCTTTCAAGCACCTTGAAGACTTTCTTCGAAGCAGAGGGAGGGATGTAATGAGCACCGCTGGCTCGACCGACAACCCACGTCTTGTCTTACTGTGATGGCAAGGTTCTTCTGGTGCAGCTTCTGCTTTCAGTTGCTTCTCAGCTTCTCCTTGTCTCCCTCCTCTAACGGGATGGGTTCTGGACTGGGACTTGTCAAAATCATCCATGGTAAAGCCGCGTGCAATTTGGGAGCGCACAAGGCAACTTGAACGTACTATTTTCACCCTGGATGGCATTTGAGTTGCTTGGCAAGGCATTTCATCATCACTCTGCCGCCGAGTGAAACCAGCCTCGTATGATACAGCCGCGGCTACGACTCCACCAGACGGCCTGGGAGATTTGTCTCTTGATTGCTACTCGGGGTCATTTCAACCAACTTTATTGCTGCCAATTCAAGCTTGAGTCAAGCGAGTTTGAGCATTATGTTGCTCTTCAGTAAGTCCCCGACACATCCAAGCGGCCGAGAAATCCTCGCCCACACGTCAAGTCTCTTAGAATAGGCCTTGCAAAGCCGACATCAATGAAATATACAGGAAGCTGGTGTGCATCAAGATTTCCTACGGCATATTTATGGGTCCGTCTTCAGGGTCATTTTAACATCTGGCATCCACCTAGGTTACCTTCATGAAGAGTTCAGAGCTCTTGCAGACCTTACTTCGAGTAGCGAGTTGCAGGAAACATTCATAGGACCTATTGTTCGAAGACCCCTTCTTCATCTTCGTTGCTCCTACAAAACTTTTCCCATGAAGTGACCTACACTGCGACATTGGATATCACTTGAGTAGCCAAAACAAGCAAAGAGAAGAGTGCAACCACAGCTACGGAGAAATGATCTTGAATACTTCATCATGCTCTCTACAGAAATATCAGATTGGGTGTGGGTCATAAGCTCAAGGGTTGATGTTTCTCGCAAATAAGGCTCCAGTAATCTTGGGGGTAGCAGACCAGGATCACTCATGTTTCTAGGCCAGAGGTTTTTCGCTACATCCCAGCCTTCCGGGGAAGTGTTGTTGCAAGTACGTGGACAGTTTCAAAGGACCATCCAACACATGCTGCTGAGGAAGGCCTTGCCGCTTCAGCACTGACATTGATGTTCAAATAGACTAAAGGGGCTGGCTGGACTACAAATAAGTTTCAAAGTTTCAATCTCACCGGCCACAAACTTGGGGATATACTGCAAGACTTGAAAATAGATGAGATTGACGAGATGAGTACCAGATAGTACCAGCCTACCTGCGTCCATTCCTCCATCAACCTCCCATCCAGGAGGCTTGTGAAGGAAGACACAACCTTGAATCACAGGGTTGAAGGTTCGCGGACTTGCACTCAAGACTCCGGAGCTTGCAAGCTGTGATTCTCATCAACACTGTGCTCACACCAAAGGCAAACACCTTCTCCAGCAAGTACAATCGTTGGCACATCCCAATCCCCTCGACCAAT
The DNA here is from genome assembly GCA_000507305.1 of Breviolum minutum Mf 1.05b.01. NCBI lineage: Eukaryota > Dinophyceae > Suessiales > Symbiodiniaceae > Breviolum > Breviolum minutum. The sequence continues at coordinate 35,858 of DF242025.1, read as the reverse complement.
CATTGGGACTCCGGATGAAGTAGGAAGCACCTGGAAACATCAGAACAGTTTGAAGGACCTAAGGAGGTATATTATACATACTGTAGGAACTGCGCAAAATTGAAGGCACAAACGTGTGCCTGGGTGCCTCGTACAATATCAATTCAACACGACAAGCACAGTTCGAACCAAGCAGCAGCAGAAACAACAACGACAACCGAAAGGAAAACGACAACGACGACGACAACGACGATAGCAATTGCAACAGCTCCTTCCTTCAGCCTTTGGTGCCTAATCCAAATTTGAGCGCGTCTCTGCCTATTTGCTTTCTTTGGATTGGATGCTTGTTGGTTGATTACCTGGCCGTTCCTACTTCTTTGGCTTTTTGCTTGCTTACGTGCTTGGTTGCTTGTTCGTTCATTCCTTTGTCCATTTGCTATTTGTCTGTTTGTCTGTTTGTCTGTCTGTCTGTTTGTTTGTCTGTCTGCATGTCTGTCTGGCTGTCTGTCTTTTCTTCCTACTTTTTTGTTTGTTTCTTTGTTAGTTAGTTGTCCGATTAGTTTCTGTGTCTTCTTGTTTGCAGGTTTGTTCGTGTGTTTGTTTGTTTGCTTGCTTGCTTGTTTGTTGGTTTGTTTGTTTGTTAGCTTGCTTGCTTGCTTGCTTGCTTGTGCGTTTGTTTGTTTGTTTGTTTGTTTGTTTGTATGTTTGTTTTTTGGCTTGTTTCCTTGTTTCCTTGTTTGCTTGCTTGTTTGCTTGTTTGCTTGCTTGTTTGCTTGCTTGTGTGTCTGTGTGTCTGTGTGTCTGTCTGTCCGTCTATCTACTGTATCTGTCTGTCTGTCTGTCTGTCTGTCTGTCTGTCTGTCTGTCTGTCTGTCTGTCTGTTTGTTTGTTTGTTTGTTTCATTGTTCACTTTATGTTTGTGTTTGTGTGTTTGTGTATGTATGCATATCTTAGTGTGTCTTTTTGTATGTTTTTCGTGCCTGTTTTTGCGTATGTTACCATATATATGTGGATGTGTGTGTGTGTTTGGGTATGCTTGTCTGCCTTTTTGTGCGTTTGTGTGTGTGTGTGTTTGTGTGTTTGCTCCCTTGTTTACTTGGCTTTCCTCCCTGAATATGTGTAAAACCCTAAGAGTTGCAGAATCTCTTTGCGGCCATGAACAAAATGGAAACTGCTCTGATATCTTGATTTCGAAGACCCAAACACGCTGCACGTAACAGACATCCCACCCGTCCATCCAAACATCCTCCCTTCCTTCCTTCCTTCCTTCCTTCCCTTCTGCTTTCTGTCTGTCAGTCTGGCCGTGCTCCTCTTCTAGTGTTCAAATCTGCTCCATCACAGGGGTCTTGAGGAAGCATGCAGTTTGAATACTAGGATGCGGAATTCGAAGCTGCTCTGCTCTAAACTGAAAGAATGTCGGCCTCTCGGTGCAGCTCATCCCAGTCACGTCCAACTTGTTGCAAAAGTCTTAGGGCAAGAAAATACACATTCTTCACAGCCACATTCTCCACCAAATCCACCTGGAAACTTCAAAACAATCACAGTGAATGGCTTGAGGGATTTGGGCATGGCATCCCTGCCTTTGCAAATGCAAATGACCAAGTTATCTGAAGCAGTGGATTGATAAGCTCCTGTGTCAAATGCGCTCCTGAAGCCTTGCTGTGTGCAATTCAGGTGTGAAGACAGTCCTTCTGCATTTCTGCTCTGCTTGGTTGCACACCTGCCCCAAAAATATGTTTTATTCTAACTCCGAGATCCTCAATGCATGTTCTACTTACTACCATCTGCTCAACTTTACGCTGACTTGCCGATGTCTACCTCTCGATCTGTTGAGTCTTTCGCCCCGCGAACGGGAGTGTACAAAAAGCAAGAACAAAAAGCCACTTCTACAGCTAACGACGCCAAAACGTTTGGACGTTTACATGCAGCAGCAACAGCAAGAGCCTGCATAGGTGTCTGGCAATGCCTTCCAATATGCATCCATAAGTTCACTAGCTTGTTGAGCAACCTCATCATGCGTTGCAAAAGCTGGCGGAAATGGATGACTTTGCCTTTTAAAAGACAAATCTTTGGCACTCGTAGCCCCTGCATCGTTGCTCGTGAAGAATTGTCGAAAATGGGTCAAAGTCCAAAATTGATCATTGATGTCAACCTGGAGCGGGTAGAACAAATCAAGTTTGCTAACAAATGCTTCCAAACGGCTGACCCGAGGAAACGATCTGTTTCGAACTTCAAGGTTGCCCATGACCATGCAAGTGATGCCAGCCTCAGACTGCGAATGAAGTGAACAAAGCAGAAGGATTGTGCCAATATGTTTAATCGGTTTGTCCTAGAAAGGGTCTGGTTTGCCTACACCTCCATGCATCTGTCTCTTGCAAGTAATGACCAATTCTTCTAAGACTCAGCCCCCAGCCCCCGCAGGTTCAACGTAGCACATGCGCTCAGAGGCACGGCCGAGGACCACTTTGGCCTGCAGTTTTCACTGCATGCACTGGAACTGATTTCAACGCTGCTTTACTACCTCTTTGGAACCCTGCCAAACAAACCGCTTCGCTGCCATAGCCCAGGATACAGCAGCAAGTTCAGTTGCAGAAAAGTCCTGAAAGTGCGACTAATGTGCGATGCAATTATCTCAATGCAGACATGAAAACAAAAACAACATCAACAACATCAACATCGACAATAGCAACCAACCGCCAACAACCAACAACCGACAACTATATAACAACCAACAACCAACAACCAACAACCAACAACCAACAAGAACAAGAACAAGAACAACAAGAACAACAACAACAACAACAACAACAACAACAACAACAACAACAACAACAACAACAACAACAACAACAACAACAACAACAAACAACAACCAACAACAACCACCACCACCACCACCAACAACAACAACAACAGCAACAGCAACAACAACAACAACAACCGACAACAACAACAACAACCGACAACCGACAACCGACAACCCACAACCGACAACCGACAACCGACAACCGACAACCGACAACCGACAACCGACAACCGACAACCAACAACCAACAACCAACAACCAACAACCAACAACAACAACAACAACAACAACAAGAAGAAAGAAGAAAGAAGAAACAACAACAACAACAACAACAACAACAACAACAACAACAACAAAGAACAAAGAACAAAGAACACAGAACACAGAACACAGAACACAGAATGAACAAACAACAAACGCAACAAGCAACAAGAACACAACCAACCAACCAACCGACCGACCGACCGACCGACCAACCGACCAACCAACCAACCAATTAACAAACAAACAAACAAACAAACAAACAAACAAACAAACAAACAAACAAACAACAAAGATGACAGAACACAGAATTGACAAAGAACAAACAACAAACAGCAAGCAACAAGAAGCAAGAATAGAAAGGACAAAGAAGCAGCAACAGGAAAAGACATAGCCCTCAAGATAGGATTGAATGAGACAACTAAGAAATGCCAACTCTGCAGGTCTCGTCTAGTCATGGAAATCCTTCCTACCTACCCCCCAAACCTAACTTCGCCAGGAATAAGGCATGAATAAAGTTTAAGGCCTTACTTATCAAGGGACAATGTTTGACAATAACGATGATACTCCCTTGTTAGACCCGCATTGCTGACTCGTGGTAGCGAACATTCGCATGATCTTCGGGTGCTTAGATTTTTGGAGTCCAGAAACGATCTAGAACTGCAATCTGGTTATTCAAGCACGCGAGAGAAGGACAAACAAGCTCCTGTTTTTGATGCACTGCGGCTTCTGAAAGCGCCTGGAAGCAGTCATTGTGAGAAAGCGCAGTGAACCGAACACATTCAAGGGCAATGTTCAGCAGCAAAGTTGCAGGGCATCTTTGCAAACTGATAACCATGATCTTCGGAACAACTTCCGACCTTTCTCCGGAGAATGCTCAACCCCAGGATATGTCTCAGACCTCTTCTTAGATGGTTTTGTTTCTAGTCCTTGGAAGCAACCTGACCTACAGCGCATTTGGATATTGTATGGGCACACAGATATCAAATAGCAATGTTGCTGATATGAAAAGAAAAATGGATCGAGCATAGTCTCCTACATTTTAGCGTTACCCGTTCAAGGCACCTGCCACATTTTTGGTGACGACTGGCTCGTAAAAAGCGCAGTTGCAAATGCCCAAAATAGATTTGCTAGCCTCAACTGTCCGACAGCTAAACTCTTACATCTTCAACTCAGACTATATCTTAGACAAATGGCTCCTGAGCGTTGAAGCCTTCACGCCATTCTAGGATGACCTCACGGACAAGGCAATGCACAGCATTCACTTCGTACCTTACAAGTGCTGCAGCAAGCCCGCTGATTACTAGGGGTTGAGCAAGGGCTGCACTCTCCACTTGATCCCAGAGCTTTCTTTCCTCAGCCCCAGGTTCTTCCCTCCAGCATCACAATTGAAAAAATCTAAGGCTGTTGCAGAGATCAATATCTTTGCCTCGGATCATCCCTCACAGTGGCACATGGCAAGAAAGGCATCACTCCGTATCTATCTCAGTTCTCACTCAGTCAATCCTTTCATGAAAGCGCAAGCAAGTCACCAAAGACCACGCGGATGCGGCCAACGGCTTGGAGGACAAACTCGACGCAGCCTGGAAGTTTCCAAAGCTTCATCGCACATTGTACAATGAAAATCAATGAAACGTATTGAAACGTCACTGCATGATAGTCTCGCGAATACAGAGAACCTCTGTGTTAACTCTTCACTACTTGGAATCTGCCACTATCTTGAAGTCCAAATCTCAAGTTTCTTTGGACACCACAAGACATCCGGGTGAGCCACCACAGATTTGCATTGGTCTGTGATTACTTTCAAGAGACCCTGTCTGCTACAAGGACGAGAAGGTAAGAATGCTTTTCTTAAGTGCGGTCCACACTCTGAGCTCCGGATTTATTGACTTCTTGACCTTATTGAGTCTTCGGAGAAACAAGCATCCTGCTCCGGCCAACTTGTTTTGGACCAATCTGTCACGCAACTGTTGCAGTAGCTGTTGCTAAGGAAAGCTTGGGATAGGTGAAGAAGCAGGACTGCTCAGTTTGCCACAACCCGGCCCCATGTCTTCGCAGGTGCCAATAAGAGCTACTTTTCACAAAGTTTCAATTGGAAGATTCGGACCAACATGTCTGACTCTTGAAAGCATACTTACAGGTCAGACCTGCTCCGCGATCAAGCGAAGTGCACAGGAAGCGTGAGGCTGGAGCCTCATGAAGTAGCATTGACACTACATGCTTGCAATCACTGCCCACGTCCGGAGAGCTTCAAGCACAACTGGCAATGACTGAGGCCTTGTGCATATCACTTTTGATACATTACGCAATCGATTGCATCTACATCCGAAGCACAAAGCCAAACGGCAGGCTTCATAGTTGTGAAACCAAATCTGTACTGGTCGAGGTGCTGGCTCCTTTTTGGAACACTGGAGGACATGAGATTTGGGTCTGAGTCCGAGCCTTGACTGAACTCTCGTCTGGACGGCTGGTGCATGACTGCGTTCACTTTGTTCACTGATATATGCTCATATCAGTGATGGCTTCGATGTGGACCTTCCGCCACGGCGCCAAACCTGCCAGAGACAGTGTTGGCATACGCCATATCTCCATTGCCACCTGTCAGCAAAACCGCTCATGAAAGTCGAGAAAACAAGAAAAAGGAGAGAGTTGAAACCCGAAAAGGGCCTACACACCCAAACCTATAATATATACATAAACATAAACATGTATACATATACATATCCGAATACCTATTTCCGGCATCTAAATAGGTTGCCTATACCTAATACCTGTACCCATATCTATACTCTATACCCATGCTTATACCTACGTACAATATGCATATACAGTATATATAGAGAGAGATGTACATATATATATATATATGCGTATACCGCATACACGCAGATCTACACATACACGTATTCAATCATTGCTGTCTCTGCCATATTGTTGTTGTTGTTATTGTCATTATAACTATTACTATTACCATTATCATTAGTATTATTTTATCGATTATTATCAGTATTGTCATTATGATTACTGTCACTCCTATTATTGTTATCATCAAAACTATTCCTCTGATTCAGCAGCTCATGAGGTTCTGACAAAAACTACAGTAAAAGCTGCTGCTCAAAGGACTATGCATCCAGATAGAAATCAGCTACGCTTTGAAATGTCGTGAACCTGCCTGAAAGCTTCATGATCCGTCTATGATTCATGAGCAATTTTCCTTGTTGAAAAACCTCGCAAATAGAACATACAGTCCCCAACAAGTCTCTCTGAAACCATCTAGTCCATCAAAGGTCTCCATGTTGAAGAACAAGCCCAATGCTAAGGGCGGAACTGGTCTGCTCGACACTGTCACAACTGCTTCAAACCTGACTGATTTCTTGCCGTGTCCGACTCCTCCGTGTGCATTGATTGCTTCAGAGTAAACATCTTCCAACACTGTCGCATTCTCCAGCTTGAAAGCGCTGGGTGGAATGTGAATCATAGGCAAAACCAGAGCTCCAGAGAAAAGATTCCTGACAAATTCTCTAAAGGTTGCATCCGCAAGAAGGTCAGAACCCTGGGTTCCAGCTGGTAAATGCAGCGTGTCAACCAAGGTTGCCTTGAAAAGCCAAGCTGGAAGGTCTTCTTGCCCTTGACTACTTTGCAGTAAAGGCATCAAAAGGGCCAAATGAAAAATTGCTCGGATTGGCAAGCTTCTGAAGGCACATCGAGACATGGCTCAGTCTGGCTCAGTGGGCGATGGATACAAGATGGAGTTCAGTCTTGAATGATTTAGTGATCAGTGATGATCAGTGCATATAAGCGGGAAAGGGTCTCAAGCAATTCCTAGAAGTTTCCAATGTCTTTGCGTGCATAGCCACAGGGTTCCAGATCTTGATATTCGTGGCTCGCAAGGTACGGCTGCCCTCGAACACGTCATCAAGCAACTTAGCTGCAATCAAACTTAGAACACGGCGAATGACTCTGGACTGCTACAGCCTGGGAGTTGGACAGATCTCATGACTGTCATGACTCATGAGACTCATGATTCAACTCTTGGAAACTCTATGGACAGCACCCAAACAACAGCTGCTGCTTCTGCTGGTTGGAGCTCCTTGGCTCTTTGGGCAGCTAGTCTGGCTGCTTCCTTGAATGCATGGGCCGAGAAAGTTCATCAAGCTGCAATGATGTAGTCTTACTTTCCAGAGATTTAGAGCTCTGACATGGCAAACAGGATGCATTCATAGAACATGCAGACTGGATCAAAAATGAAATCAATGAATGACTGCCTCTTGAAGCAGACATCCACCCCTGGACAGTCGAGCCATTGCCCAAACCTAGGGAAAGTTTCAGCTCGACGTTTCACTACCCACCAATTACCAACCAATATGCCACTGAGCATGGCACAATGTTGGCAGCTCCTTGAGTTGAAGCAGAAGACGAAACCTGTCGCACAAGTCGAAAGCTGAAACATTCAACGCAGGTTTACAGCAGCTTCGCTGTGTCTGAGATTTCAGCAGTTGATACAACAGCTCTGCATTGCACCGCCCACATCAATGGCATGGAATCCTGCACAGCTCCAGCCAAACGAAACTCAGCTGTTGTGACAACTGGAAAAATCCTTCGGCGCAATTGAATCTGTTCTGCTTTGCTGATGCACTTGCTTTCTTTCTGTTGCAGCTCCATGTTGTTTTTTGGGGCAAACAGGTCCTTCTCCAGCACTGCACAGGACCAAAGCACGTTCGATATACTTTGTGAGCTCATGTCTTGCAGTTTGGTAGAAGCGAAAAAAGCCAAAAGGTTGAATAAAGGCTCTGTAGTCACCTCTGAGAGCGATGCAAATGACCACATCACCATAGAGATGCCCTGCGTGTCCAATTCAGAAGCTCGGCGCAACATTTCCGCAAAGAGAAAGTGTTCGGAGCCTGGTGTGAGTTTCAATCGTGCCATAGACCACGCTATCAAGGAGAGTTGGCGTGGAGTAGTGGCTGCTAGATGTGGAAGTATCCGATTGAAGGTTTGAACAAGTGAAGTTCTGTATCTCTCGTATGTTTGCCCTCCAATGCAATTATGGGGATATGCTTCGTATGCTTCATCGTCTCGTTGGTTCGCAGGGTTCTTCGCATGGTTTGCGTGGCTGGCATACTTTGCTGCTTTGTGGAGCTCAGTGACCGCCGCCGTGATGTTGTTCGATAGGCCTGATATGCCCCTTGCCAAGCAGCCTCGCTCTATTCCCTTTGGCTGAGACATCGGCCACATGGAAAACTTGCAGATCAAGCGGCTTCATGATGGCCAAAGGCTCTTTGGAGCTTTGCAGGGGTCTACCGCACTTTGGAGGCCTGATTGATCAAATGCAGTTCCACTCACACTGAGAAGACTTTCCTTTTGTGTCACCGGCATTATGACAAATTTCCTCTCCAAACTAGCGTAAAGTCTATGACTGTATAACTGCAAGCTTGTGGCATGAACAAACAAAGTTGCATCTGTCGTACACTACATTGTGGCTCAAAAAACACTTGCCTTTTTGAGAATTCGTGAATTGTTCATCATGTGAGACCAAGCACAGCAATCAACCCGCATCTTGCGAGCCTGCAGCTGACAGAACATCGCAAAGTTACGATGTCTGCGTGTTCATTCCCCAGCCACAGGGCGAAAATGCCTGAGGGCAATCATATTGATTCCACATGCATTCTGGGCCATGCGGCCACACATTCATTTGTTCAAGGTCTGCGAGCCAATTCTGCGAAATGGCTTTTGCAATAGAAACGAACTAGTCTCCACAGAAATGTGAGTAATTCTGGCTGTCTAGATGCTATGCATATATTTAGATGTATTGTTCATGTTTTTCAGTGGGAACGAATTTCGAATGTTATACTGCGTGTTGCTGCTGATTTCTGTAAGTGTTTGGGTTTAGAACTTTCCAACAAATGATACTGATATGTAAATATATATATATATACCGTTTTCATTTTGAGTTTGATTCTTTGAACAGAGCGCTCTAACAAACACTTGCGGAATTGGACTCAACACCAAGTGTAGTCCAAAAGCACGTCAGGATGCTGAACAAATGGCAGAAAATTTTGAGTACACAATCGGGCCAAGGGCGCTGTGCGTCATACTGCGCATGTCCATGAGATACACAAGGTAGTGTCATGGGTTGGTCTTGCCATGCGCAGCGTAAAGTTGGACCCATGGCACCTGGATAGATCGGAAACCATTTTCCACGAGCAATAGATTCACTAAATCAGGACACATTACAGGAGTCTTGTTTGAAATTTTGTTGGCATAGACCCCAAACAGGCAATGAACATTTCAAAAAAAAAATAGAGCAGACCTGTAGATGGTTTTTCATGACAGAACAAGACTGCAACTGCAAGAAGCACAGGACGCGGGAAAAGAACATGCAAATTAGCCCATGATGGGACATGAGGATCCAGGTGAAAACACACATGAAGATGCACAGGATGAAGAGACGCACACCCACCTAACTCCGGCCAGCAAAAGACAGGCATGCGCCCAACTCCCACCACTGCAAGGAGGACATAGTAGCGCGGCATAAAGACACACAAAGAGAAACTTGAAGAGAGACATACAGAAACCCAGCCAGAGCAGAGCCCTTACAGATCTATGGGCATAAGACACATTAAAAAAAACTAGACCCGAAGTGGGTACCCGAAAGAGAAAAGCAGTGTGGTAGTAACACATGACATGAAATGAAAGGGCCATGACTTCTCAATCGAATTCGCACAACCCAAGGAATTCAAACAAACAAAAAATTACCAACCTGTTTTCGCGAAGGGCGTTTGCTATGACCCCAGGTGATGGCGTTCCAGATGACGCTTCCCCATCACAAATCCTTCTTGAAATGTGGATATACGCGCAAGAAGAAGTAAACACGTCAGAAGAGCAAACCAAGTCAAGTGAAATGGCTCAAGTCAAATAAGCCAAGTCAAGTAAGGTAAGTCAAGTAAGGACAAACTGATGCTAATCTAACATTTGTTGGATGTTGACATGTTGGTATGGTCCAGTAATTCAAGTTAAGAAAGTCAAAAGCACAGAAGAAAAACCATACTCATTTAACACATGCTGCATGTCAACATGCTTCGCAGCAAAAACTGTCTAGTAAAATGCGTTTTGTGTAAAAAAAGTGTCTGGTGTGAAACGTTTTTGGTGCAAAACGTCTCTGGTGTAGAATGCGTTTGGTGTAGAGCTGTTTGGTGTAAAAAATGTCTGGTGTAAAAAGTGTCTGGTGTAAAAGGCGTATGGTGTGAAATCTTCTTGGCGTAATTTTTTTTTCGTACAAAACGTGTCTGGTGAAAAATGCGTTTGGTGTAAAAGGTGTCTGGTGTAAAATGTGTTTGGTGTAAAACGTTTTTGGTTTAAAATGCGTTTCGTGTAAAAGGCGTCTTGAATGGAAGATTTTTGGTATAAAATGTTTTTGGTGTAAACGGTGTCTAGTGTAAAAGGTGTTTGGTGTAAAAGCTGTCTAGTGCAAGAGATATTTGATGTAAAACGTTTCTGGTGTAAAATGTTTTTGGTGTAAAAGGTGTCTGGTGTCATATGTGTTTGGTGTAAAACATGTCTGGTGTAAAACGCGTTTCATGTAAAACGTGTCTAGCGTGAAATTTGTAAAACCTCTCTGGTGTAAAATGCGTTTGGTGTAAGAGTTGTTTGGTGTCAAAAGTGTCTGGTGTAAAGAGTGTCTGGTGTAAAAGGTTTCTGGTGTAATATGCGTTTGGTGTAATATGGGTTTTAAAAAAGGTGTCTGGTGAAAAACGCGTTTCATGTAAAAGGTGTCTGGTGTGAAAGGTTTTTGGTGTAGAACGTCTCTGGTGTAAAATGCGTTTGGTGTCAGAATTGTTTGGCGACAAAGATGTCTGGTGTAAAATGGTTTTGGCACAAAAAATTATGGTGTAAAAGGTGTTTGCTACTGGTGTAAAAGGTGTCTGGTGTAACAAACGTCTGGTGTAAATTGTGTTTAATGTCAAACGTGTCTTGTGTAAACATGTTTCTTGTAAAAAGTGTCTGGTGTGAAAAGTTTTTGGTGTAAACCGTCTCTGGTGTAAAACGTCGTAATAGGTGTGATGTGGAAGGTTTTTGGTGTAAAACGTCTTTGGTGTAAAATATCTGTAGTGTAAATGGTGTCTGGTGAAAAAGGTGTTCATGTAAAACGTGTCTGGTGTGAAACGTTTTTGGCGTAAAATTCTCTGGTGTAAAATGCGTTTGCTGCACTGTTCCAATACTGTGTAAGTTCTTTGTTACCACATGCAAACGAATACTTTGTACGAACAGAAATCACTTTCATGATCCAAATTGGGCGTGGAATATCGTGGATCGATGTGTATGGCGGGCCCGCAGGAACCTATTGGGCAAAAAAAATTGGACATCACGCTGGCACGATAGTTGAAAACGATGGAGCAAAAAAAGGCTCTCGATTGCTCTCGGACTATGCTGGGCTGACACCTTGGTTTGTCGCATCAGCCCGGAAATTGGCATCCTATGTTGCAACTTTGCCCTCCGAACGGTGGTCCCGTAAGATAAAAGCCGTCTGGTGTAAAATAGCACCAGCAGCACCACCAGCGTCAGCACCAGCAACAGCAGCTCCCTTGACATTATCCAGCAGCAGCAACTACGTGCTACAAAGTACTACTCCACTACTACTCCGTACTACAAGGTACTACTCCAGTACTATTCCATACTACAACGTACTACTCCAGTAGTACTCTGTATTACAAAGTACTCCAATACTACTCCCTACTACAAAGTACTACGCCAGTACTACTCCGTACTACAAAGTGCTACTCCAGTACCACTCTGTTCTACAAAGTACTACTCCAGTACCACTCCGTACTTCAAGTTAATCAGTTAGACAGTTCGGCAGTTAGTCAGATCCATCAGTGTTTTCGCTTTGTCATCCGTGACTCACAACAACCAATCTCTCCTATACGTTTCCGATTCTTGAAACTTCCGCCGCCGCCTAGTGCGGCTCTACTGCAATACAAGTACTTTTTCCAATACTTGTTTAGTTTTTCAGGATGTATTTTACTTTACTTCAATACTTTACTTCAATACTCTACTTAATACTTTACTTTAGCAATATAAGGGGGGGTGCCATGGTCCGGAAAAGGCTTGCGGAAATGCAACCCTTTCGCAACGATCGCGCGAAACTGTAGTAAAATGACGATCTTGCCGGTGCCCGATCAACCATTTCGTAAGATCGTGCGTGTCGATCGCGCGAAACTGCAGTAAAATTGCGCTTCGGATCTGGTCAGTGCAACCATTAGTAAGATCGTGCGTGTCGATCGCGCGAAACTGTGGTAAAATTGCGATTTGGATCTGGTCAGTGCAACCCTTTCGTAAGATCGTGCGTGTCGATCGCACGAAACTGTGGTAAAATTGCGATCTGGAGCTGGTCAGTGCAACCCTTTCGTAAGATCGTGCGTGTCGACAGGCGAAACTGTGGTAAAGTTGCGATTTGGTGGTGCTGAGTGCAAGGTTTTCGTAAGATCGTTCGTGTGGATCGCGCGAAACTCTGGCAAAATTGCGATGTGGCGGTGCTGAGTGCAACCCTTTCCTAAGATCGTACGTGTTGATCACACGAAACTGTGATAAAATTGCGCTGTGGTGGTGCGAGTAGTACTTTGTAGTACTGTGTAGTACAGAGCCGTACTGAGTAGTACTTTGTAGTACTTTGTAGTGCGGAGTAAAGTACTGGAGAAGTACTTTGTAGGACGGAGTAGTGCTGGAGTAGTACTGTGTAGTACGGAGTAGTATCGGAGTAGGAGTAGTACTTTGTAGTACGGAGTAGTATTGGAGTAGTCGAAGGAAGTTTAAATAGCAAACTTCCGACAATATGGAGAGTTGAAAAGCAGATGAGACGGGCAGTCAAGTCAAAAGAAAGAAGATGCAATAGCGCGAAAGTCAGAAGAAAAAAGATACAACCGCGCGAAATGTTAGAGAAGTCCCGAAACACTGTGTTTTTCAATGATTCGTGTGTCGGGTCAGTCGAAAAGTAGGCCTGTTAAAACGGCGGGTGCGGAGGTAGCTGTTCCGCAGACAGATGAAAAATTGCACGCCGCTGTGACGAGAAGCACATTTTGAAGTGAAAATGTACAAAACACATCATGTTCGGACCACTTTTTGAAGTTCAGATTTCGCAAAATTGCACGCCGCTGTGGCGAGAAGCGCATTTTGAAGTGAAAATGTACAAAACACGTCATTTTCGGACCGTTTTTTGAAGTTCTGATGTCGCAAAATTGCACGCCGCTGTGGCGAGAAAAACATTTGGAAGTGAAAATGTTTAAAAAACTGTCATTCTCGGAGCACTTTTTGAAGTTCTGATGCCGAAAAATTACACGCCGCTGTGGCGAGAAGTGCATTATCAAGTCAAAATGTACAAAACACGTCAGCAGCAGACAGTTTTTGGATGTTCTGATGTCTTGCATTTTTGGGCGCTCTGGCAACTCGGACATCTTTGAGCCCTTTCGAGCTCTGGAATGTGATGAAGGGTTAGCAAACATGATCAAAGCCTCAGTCACAACAGCACATCTCTCCTATAGGTTTCCTATTTTGAAACTTCCGCCACCGCCTTGTGCGGTACTACTGGTACTTTGTAGTACGGAGTAGTACTGGAGTAGTACTTTGTAGTACAGTTTAGTACTGGAGTAGTACTTTAGCGTAGTACTGGAGTAGTACTTTGTAGTACGGAGTAGTACTGGAGTAGTACTTGCAGTACGGAGTAGTACTGGCATAGTACTTTGTAGTACGGAGTAGTACTGGCATAGTGCTATGTTGTGCAGAGTAGTACTGGAGTGGTTCTTTGCAGTATGGAGTGGGACTGGAGTAGTACTGTGTAGTACGGAGTAGTGCTGGAGTAGTACTTAGTAGTACAGAAATGGACTGGAGTGGTACTGTGTAGTACGGAGTAGTACTTTGTAGTATCGGAGTGGTACTTTGTAGTAAAGGAGCAATACTTACTTTGTACTACGGAGTAGCACTGGAGTAGTACTTTGTAGTACAGCGTAGTAGTGGAGTAGTACTTTGTAGTACTTTGTAGTACTTTGTAGTACTGTGTAGTACTTTGTAGTACGGAGTAGTGCTGGAGTAGTACTTTGTAGTACGGAGTAGTATTGGAGTAATTTGTAGCACAGAGTACTACTGGAGTAGTACTTTGTAGTACAGAGTACTAGTGGAGTAGTACTTTGTAGTCCGGAGCAGTACTGGAGTAGTACTTTGTAGTACTGGAGCAGTACTTTGTAGTACACAGTAGTACTGGAGTGGTACTTTGTAGTACGGAGTAGTACAGGGTAGTATGGATTAGTACTGGACTAGTACTGGAGTAATACTTTGTAGTACGGTATAGTACTGGAGTAGTACTTTGACTAACTGGCTAGTTAGCTAGTTTGTTAGTGAATGAGTTAGTTAGTTAGTTAGTTAGTTCGTTAGTTAGTTAGTTAGTTAATTAGTTAGTGAGGTAGTTGGTTAGTTAGTTAGTTAGTTAGTTAGCTAGCTAGTTAGTTAGCTAGTTAGTTTGTTAGTGAGTGAATGAGTGAGTGAATTAGTTAGTTAGTTAGTTGGCTGGCTAATGAGTTAGCTAGCTAGTGAAGTAGTCAGTTAGTTAGTTAGTTAGTTAGTTATTTCGTTAGTTAGTTACTTAGTTAGTTAGCTAGTTAGTTAGCTGGCTAATGAGTTAGTTACTTAGCTAGCTAGTTAGTTTGCTAGTTCGTTTGTTAGTGAGTGAATGAGTGAGTGAGTTAGTTAGTTTGTTAGTTAGTTAGTTAGTTGACTAGTTAGTGAGGTAGTTAGTTTGTTAGTTAGTTGGTTGGTTAATTAGTTTGCTAGTTAGTTAGATGGCTAATGAATTAGTTAGTTAGTTAGTTAGTTAGTTAGCTAGTCAGTTAGAAACCTCTCAAAATGCTGCAAAACGCACGTGTTTTGTACATTTTGGCTTGCAGATGAGCTTCGCGCCACAGGGGCGTGCCATTTTTTGACACCTGAAGTAGCAAAATCGGCCCCGCCCTAAGGTTTTTTGTGCATTTTGACTTACAAATGAGCTTCGCGCCACAGCGGCTTGCGATTTTTTGACATCTGAAGTCGCAAAATCGGTCCGGCGCTGAGGTTTTTTGTGCACATTTTGACTTGCAAATGTGCTTCGCGCCACAGCGGCGTGCCATTTTTGAACATCGGAACTTCAAAAATTGCTCCGACCGTGTGGTGTTTTGTGCATTTTGACTTGAAAATGCGCTTCGCGCCACAGTGGCGTGCCATTTTTCATCTGTCTGCTGAACAGCTACCTCCGCACCCGCCGCTTTAGCGAGGCTACTTTTCGAACATCAGGAACCACGCAGCATTGAGAAAACACAGCGATTCGCGACGTTCCTAACATTTGGGGCATGTGGATCTTCTTTCTAGTGACTCTACTCGCGTGTTGATCTTCCTTCTGCTGACTTGACATCTCTACTCTACTTTTCAATTCTGCATCTTCTCGGAAGTTAGACTTCTAAACTTCCTTCGATTAAAGTAAAGTAAAGTAAAGTAAAGTAAAGTAAAGTAAAGCAAAGCAAAGTAAAGTCAAGTCAAGTCAAGTAAAGTAAAGTCAAGTAAAGCAAAGCAAAGCAAAGCAAAGTAAAGCAAAGTCAAGTCAAGTCAAGTAAAGCAAAGGTAAAGGTAAAGGTGAAGGTAAAGGTAAAGGTAGAAGTAAAGGTCAAGGCAAAGGACAAGGAAAAGGAAAAGGTAAAGGTAAAGGTAGAGGTGAATGTAAAGGTAAGGGTAAAAGAAAAAGAAAAAGTAAAAGTAAAAGGTAAAGAAAAGTAAAAGTGAAGGTAAAAGTGAAAGTAAAGGTAAAAGTAAAAGTAAAAGTGGAGTAAAGTAAAGTAAAGTATATAAGTTAAGTAGGTAAGTTAAGTACGTAAGCTAGCAAGTCAAAGCAAGTAAGTTAAGCAAGTAAGGAAAGCAAGTAAGGTAAGCAAGTCAGCTAAATAAGTGAAGTCGAGCAAGTAAGTTAGGCAAGTAGGTTAAGCAAGTAAAGTCAAGCAAGTAAGTTAAGCAAGTGAGGTGCGCAAGTCAAGTCAAGCAAGTAAGTTAAGCAAGTAAGGTAAGGAAGTTAGTCAAGCAAGTAAGGTAAGCAAGGAGGTTAAGCAAGTCAAGTCAAGCATAAGTTAAGCAATTTTGTTAAGCAAGTCAAGTCAAGAAAGTCAGTTAAGCAATGATGTTAAGCAACTCAAGTCAAGAAAGCAAGATAAGCAAGTAAGGTAAGCAAGTAAGTTAAGCAATGATGTTAAGCAACTCAAGTCAAGAAAGTAAGATAAGCAAGTAAGGTAAGCAAGCAAGTTAAGCAAGTTGAAGTCAAGCAAGTCAAGTCATACTAGAGACACGGCTTCTAGGAAACGCCCTTCGCCACATCTTTCGGAAGTAAAGTGATGTTGGTTTTGAGCTGTCCGCATCTAATTCGACATAGAAGAGGCCTGAAACTTCAGAGGTTTCAAGCAGCGAACCTTAAACATGGATGTAAAGTGTGTTTCATGTCAAACAGTATTTTCTCAGAAAGGATGTCAGGCTATGTAAATACCATGAGAAACCGCTTGAGATGAGGACGATTTAAAACCACTGTAAAGCTTACATGGCATTCTCACAGAAGAAAGAGCGGATGGCTTCTAATGTTTGTCGAGAAGAAGAAGGATAAGCAACCATGAATTATTTGATCGCGCAATAGTGCTTAGGGTTTCCAGCATTTCAACAATAACTGACAATAAGTGGTTGTGCTTGCCTTGAGCTTTCCTTCAGGTGCATTTTACAGGAGAAAACGCAACGATGTCTCTTTTTTCTTTAGCGATCGCCGACTAGCTCGTAGCATGGTCAGTCAGCTGATCTCGAGCTGTTGGAGAGCAGGGTAAAAACCAGATGTCCAACAGCAAAAGAAAAACAGAGAAAAACTCTCAACAAAACAAACCTACACCTCCGAACCAAAGAGAACATCCAGTAAACTGAGTGAAACCGTGAAACTACGCTTCAGAACTAAAGAAAAACCCTCGAAGCAAGGTCCGTGTCTCTTGGTGTTTTCACGCAACATGGTAAGCTTGAAGTCCGAGTGTGAGATAGGATCAGTGGAACTTCTTAGAAGCAATTTCTAGCAGACTTCTACATGACGCATTTAATCATCTCTGTTCAATACCGATAACACCTTCCACTTAATGTCTTTTCGACATGTTTTTGCATTAAACCATCAAACTTATCTTTTTTTGATTTCTTTTTAGTTTGACTGTCCAACTTGGCAAGCCAACTTCTTTCCGTTCTTCCTACAATACAAAGCCGATAACTTGTCAAGAAAAAGCCGATAACTTGTTCTGAGTAAAGTCGGTATTTCGCCAGCAACGACATCCAGATTGTTGCTAGGTGTTAGTGATTGATTTGACAAAATCCATGGCAGCACCACTGTGCTCAATAAGAGTTCAAGTTTTTAGTGTCCAGGTCGTCTCACGACCCGGATGCACACAATGGAAAGATAATCCAGACAGCCACGCACTTGACATTGATCTTGGCTGAATATCTGGCTGACCATTGCATGGCTGATGCGTAATTTTTTGGACCATGCCTCAAAGATCCTGTTTGACACGGACACTTTTTTTTTCCCCACCCCAGCATGACTCCGAGGCATCCACTAAGTCGGTGCTATGCACGGGCTTAGAAGCAATGGGGGTGGCAAGAGCCACCAAATAAAACAAGGGCACCTGAACAAACAAAAAACCAAGTAACCCTGTACATCAAACTATGAAACTGCCTCACACCAAAGGATGAAAGCAGTATAGCCAAAATGAATCAATCTACCCGACAACCGATACGAACAAGAAGAATCGGTCAGAGCCGTGATCACGTTAACACGGGGTAATCGATCCAGCCTGATCGTACGAACTTTCAGAGCATCGAAATATGACATCACGAATGCAGCAAAGTTCCAAAGGAAAACATGCCGACCAATAGCGTCAAAGGTCCCCCAATGAAGCATGAAAACAATTCAGAAGTGACAATCGTCGAAGACCAAATTGTTAGCAACTTCCGGTAGGCTCGTTTCAAGTAAATGTAACGTTGAACCGGCCACCAAAAACTAGCATGCGTCACCATCCGGATGACACCGTGGAAAAACCCAGCCTGTAAAGGATTCAAACTTGCAGTGATGCCCCGCATAAATGGGGTCGCAACTGTAGAGTCGGACCAAAAGGCTGAAAAAGCCACTGTTGTACTTCACTCCAATGTGAAAATCAGGGAGCGCAACAAATACCGAAACAAAAAGATATGCCGAGAAGTCAATTGGTGAATCGATCGTAAAGTGTCGCCCAAAATGCCTCCATACTTGTGCCAATACGTGGCTTACCAAGACAAAAAGGCACATACCAAAATAATTTCATCAATCCCACAATCATGGGAAGCATATCATAGGACCAGTTGTAAAGGAACCAGTCGTACTCAAACTTGTCAAATCGAAGCAAGCCAACTCGACAACAAAAACCAGTTATCCCCCGCAGGACCATCAGCCGTTGTTATCCAATTGACAAGCAGATACGGGTAAACCACGATACCCAAAACTGCAAGGAAGCCCAGCAAAAATGGGAATACAGCTGAATAAAATCCGGCCAAGTTATCACATCACCTGAACGAAGAACCTGTGGAAAAACCCAGACTATAAAAAGATTCAATCGACAGTGATGTACCGCACATAAGTTATTCGTCGATTCAATATGGGGAGCTGCAAATGAAGTCACTGACACATCGTTCGCAAAAATGTGTGGCAAGATACTGCAAAAAGATCTGCATTCATCAGTCCCTTCGAAAGACTAACTTGCATGGATCATGTGCAGATCCATATGTATTGAGATTCCAAGGTGCCTAATCCGAAGAATCAATCCTCCTTCAGCGAAGAGATGTCAAGTCTTTGGATGACGTACCTGCCACACGAAAGCTATGGAGAACAATGAAATGACAAGAAACGCAGTCTCGGAGGTTGCAGTGCAAGTTCAATTGATCAGAATGACAAGATATCACTGCCTTTTGCCAAAAGCCGCCATGACCTACCATCAGGCAAATTCATCACAACATTGGAAGCTTGAGAGATCCCACTTGCAGTGAAAGTGATGTTGAAAAACGCACATTTTCCAGTCACATCCTTGACGAATCGAGGCACTGGTTCGACCGGTTGTATCAAACTGGTGTATCTGTCTGAGTCCCATCAAGAACTCAGGCACAAAAACTCATTAGAGGCCAAAGAACTCGCTTGATCAAGTTAGTCGAAACGACCCCTCTTCCATGGTCGCTCTTTTGGCTCTGGTTCGAGCTCAGATTCCGAATTCTCTTCCCAATTCGGAGGCCGATGATCAGGCTCCACGGGTCCATCAGCAGCATTTGGACGTCGACCACTTGAAGCCCCAGATGCAACTCCAGCAGCAGCATTTGGTCCTCGACCAATTGAAACGCCAGATGCTTCGCCAGTAGCGCGCCAAGGGCTTGGTTGATCATCAAATTCATGATGCGTTCCAAAAAGACATGGACCATCGGATCTCTGTTGGATGAAATCGACTGGCGACATCACCACTCCCATCCGACGGACCAACTGTTGAAAACAGATTTGCATGATGACAATCAAGAGCCAAGACTCCATCGCGCAGAAGTCAGGTACATTTGGCTTCTCCATAGCCAGATCACAAGGGGGGAATTCTGAGCCAAGCACCAACTCGTCAGCAGAAAACTTCCAAATGGATTCACATGGAGGCTGTTCTGAAAATAACCAAATGTAGATTGACTCCCAAGCTCGCCTCGTAGGCATCCGGTGGGACTCGCACTCCGGGAAGCATGCTGTGTCTGTTATGAATGCCAGTGAAAAGGCAGTGTGCCGTGTAAAAGGGAAAAGAATTAAGAGAAATACCTCCTCTCAAACTGCTGTCATAACTGAGAGCGAACCGAAACTCGAGCAGCGATCAGCCGGTGAGTCAAGTCATGTATCCAATGATTTTCGTCAACGCACGACATTCGCCTCATCGAGATTCTCAGTGAAAAATACTCAAAATACAACCTCACACAAACTTGACCTGAAATTCAGCAAAGCCAGCATATTTTCTCCACATGCACTACCGAAATTGAAGGACCAATCCGTAATCAGAAAGCGTGGCTTTTCACGTAGAGAAAACGTCACAAACCTTCAAATTAGCTCCCAGAGAGGCCGAATGAGACCAATGCAGGGGGCTCAGGACCAAGAAAAAGTGGGTATGTCCCATACCTCATGTTAACAATGTGGTGAGAAAGCCACCACAGAGGACCATGGGCCCAGGCGATAGTCCGTCTAGCCAAAATCATGTCCCTGAAAAAGGAGTTGCAAGAAACAAATTCAGATATCCAAATGACCGGAGGAATGATAGGGAAAAACCCCGGCTGTAAAAATCATCGCTCAAAGTCATCCAACAAAAACATGGTGATTCGAAGATCAGATGGAGTCAACACGTGGGTACAACATGAGAAATACCATCGCAGTCAAACCACGTCGGCAAGTTGGTAGAGAAAAACCTCTTCTGTAAACAACCAACCGCTGGATGTATAAAGTAAGCAACAAACTGGAAAACGACTGTCCAGAGATGTGCTAAAACCAAACCGAGAAGTGGCAATCGGATTGCCAAAAGGCCAAAACAATGCAAATAATGCCAAACATTCTGAAGCTTAATGTGCCTGGAATCACAAGCAGTTGAATTTCTGGAACAGAAAACGCCGAATGAGACGAATGCCTGTCCAAATAAATTGTACAATGGCCCCAAGTGTACCAAAAAATACAACAAAAGCCACTGATGTGGGAAACCCATGTGAACGAGCAATCAAAGTACATGTCCCCCCAAAAGGGCCATGACAATCTTTTCGTGGGTGAAGCGAGCCAATGATGAATGATGTGCCTCATCTCAACCGATTGGTAAATGCGACCAACCACTCCAGGTCCTTTCCGTTTCCATCTGGTCATGGACGCAGCAGAGTTAATCTTTCGAGGCAGTAAGTTAGGAATCACTTTTTCGATAGCACGTACGTACCTTCTCCACGTCTTAAGTCCTTGGGTGAAAGTGTGAGTATAAACAATGGCGTCTTCGTTGTCATCCAATGTCACTTCACCGTGTTTGGTCAGGACTGGTGGAAAAGTGTGAATGGAAATCAAAAAACAGCCAAAAAGTTCATGCCAAGATGTATCATAAAGGGAGTCTTCCGTATTTTCATACCATTCCAAATCAACAATCCAATTTCGCAAAACGATGAGAAAAGATCGTGAAAGTTCATGTGGTAGCTCATCATCGTCGCAAGTTGGTGCTGCAAAGAAAGGATGACCTATAACGTTGCCCACAACGGATACTTCGGATTCAACATTATTCGTACTTGGTTTGAAAGATGCAAATTCTCCGATTCGAGCATAAAATTTTGCCATATGTTTTGCAAAGATATCATAATGTCATGAAAAACAAGATGCAAATATTCATCTTCCTTCTTCTGCAAACGACCCAAGATGTTACAACATCTCTTCTCATCAGCTGAAATCTGCGACCTACTAACATGTTTCTCATGGATCTCACGTGAAGAGTGAAAAACTTCCTCAAAACTCAACCCATCATCAAAAAGCGTGTCTTTCCTGGAAACATCGGCAAAAAGACGCTTCTGACCACTACCACTTTTGACTTCAGCAAGAGTGCATCGTGATGACCCTTCACCAAAATCGTTCAAATTCTCATCATGAATCTGATCATCTCCAAAAAGACTGTTGTCCTTTCTAAAAACTTGCGATGGGTCACTCTATACACTCAAGAGTGAGTTTGCCCTATACGCTTTTGATCGCAAGGAGGCAACGCACTTACCCAACGAGAAAAGACAAAAAAGAGTACGCGAGTTTTTTTGACTCCCCTTGGAACATTCCCAGTCAAAGATATCGAAATGTTCTTGAAGAAGATGTACAGTACGCTGTGACTAGTGCAATGTACTTCGACAAGTGCAACCGTTGTACTTTCTCAGGCAGCTTCCATAGCAAACTCCAATGCCTCTTAGGCAAAAAATGGACTACAAAACTACCACTCCCCGGTGATAGGCCGCCCTTCGCTTCGTGCCCCTCACATAAGCCGCCTTCGTAGGAAGCTCGCTTTTCTTGGTCTCCAATCCAAGATGTTAGTGAGACGACCTGAACATTTATTTTTTTTTGCTGCATTGCCGAGCGAGCACAGGACATGGTCGGTCAACTACTTTTTTTTTCCCACCCCCACCACTACTCCGGAGGCATCTGGAAATTCGCAAAAGAAGTGAAACGCTCTCCTGGATTGAACGACACCCAAACAACCGCTCTGCGACCATGGCGCCCAGCTTGAAAACCACACATAGAACGTGTTGATCAAGCTGCACCCAAACTAGTGGGTGAAGCCTCCCCTATCGTTGGGGTGTGGCGCACCCTCATGAAACTTTCTCTTTCCTCTCTGCTCCTTGGCAGTTTGAGCTGATGTATTTTTCTTTCTTTTCGTAACTGCACACACAATCACACCACCCCATTGTTTCAGACAACTGCCCCCTTGGTCAGACCCTATTAAAGTGTATTGGACAACCCACACTTTCCCTTCGACGACCGCCAAGATATTCTCTCTTCTTGAAGAGCGACCGGTCTCCTTCGTTTTGAGATCTCTTGATGTCTTTTCCCTTGCTCCTGTGCGACCTATCCTTCCAAGGTCTTCTTGGACAGGTGCTGTCTGCACAGGAGTTCTTTGCGACTCTTGGAAATCTTGGCTGTGCCATCGGGGCTGGTTCCGAGGTACCCCCTTCAGAAGCCCCCTTCAAGGGGGCTTGGGGCTTGAAGGGTCTGGGGGCGAAGGGGGGGGGGGGGGACGAAGGTCTGAAGGTCGAAGGAAGCTTCACCTTCCGAAGGCTTCAAGGGGCTTCAAGGGGGCTTGAAGAAGGCTTCTATGAAGCGAAAAACTAGAAAACCTAGCACGCTTACTTAGAAAACTACCTGGGTCTAAAACACACAACGGTCAGCGGCAAGTCCGAAAATGGACTGGTAAACAAGAAACCTTACGTCCAAAGTTCACAGTTCACTCAAAGCCCTTTTACCACACACAGACACCAAAGTGAGCATGTTGTCTACATGCGTTGCTGTCTTCTTTGTGTCACACTTCTCTTGAGAAATGGATCCAAAACGAAACGATGACTCTCAAAGTCATGTCCAAACATGTTTCCTAAAACTTGGCCAAAAGCTAAAGTTCCTTTAGCGACCTCTCAAAGTGGAAACATCAAAACAACTTCCAACGAATTCACAAAACGAATTCACACTAAAGTTGAAACTTGCAAAAACCGTCAAATGCAGTTTGAAGCGGTTGAAAACTGCATGAAAAATCTTGACAAAGTTGCAAATATCCAAAATCATCTGTTTTCACCAAAAACACTTGTTTTCCAGAGAAACTTCACGAAACTAAACACCACAAAGTGCAGTAAAAGCTAAAACCATCCGTTCTCTTCACCGAGATCACGAAAATCGCCGAAACTCACCGAAATTGCATCATCCATAGGCAATACTTGTTGTCATAAGAGCAAAACCATACAAACAGCATAAATATTGTTGTAAATACCCAAACCAGGATAAAACCATGCAGAAACCACTGACAGGAAACGGTGATGCCACCACATATAGGATGCTACATTTTCACACCCCCTTTTGGCGTCACCGTCAACTTCGTCAAATCGCAATCAGCAACCCACAACGGGACCATACACATCCCTACCAGTCACCAAACTTGCAGCAATCGTCCAAAGAAACCACTGTCAGCAGATATAACTTGAAATACATATGTTGAAGTTGCTACGGCCACTTCCATCACAGCAATCCATCAATCGCCATGAAACCATTGTATCGTTGTACCATTGAAGTTCCACTTCAATGTTACACCATCCATTTCAGCCCGAACACACCGCATTAATTGCCACCATTGTAACCAAGCCATGTGCTGCTGATGCTGTCATAGAGGATCAATTGTCAAACACCGGTCCCTGCCGATAGGTCCGGTGATATCCATGGGGATGCACCACAGGAGGCTTGAACTTGACATAGTACAGGTATGCCGCCAAGTCCGGCCCTTGCGATGCTGGCTCATCTGAGATCTGCTTCTTGAATCTTTCTTTGATCCAGCTCAAGTACTTGATGTGGTCTGTATTCCCACCAAGCGCCGTGCGAGCAAGATCCTCAAACGTGGTTCTGCCATCCTGAAATTTTGCCATAGTCACCACCGTGGATCCCCAATCACGACCAGAGGATACTCCCTATTCCCATAGTCGATCTCAGGGAACCACTCACTGACCACCGGGATAGAAAGCCCACCAGCCATGGGATCCCAAGGCACTGGCACCGCATTGTTGGCTTCCAAGAAAGCAGCCACCTCTGCTGCAGAAATCAAAGGTTCTTGTCCTTCCACAGCTTCCCAATCTTCATCATCATCGGGCACACGCCTCTTGGAGGCATCGGTCATTCCACCCAATGCTGAATCCATACCACCAGAACCAGCTCCACCAGACATAGCCGCCGCACACTTGGCCTTTGCTTTCGGCTTCGCCCGTGGAATCGGAGCTAGCGGCCCCTGCTCAACTGCCTGCAAAGCCTCACCAAGCAGATTCTGCTGTCGGGCAATTGACATCAGCCGGCGCAACTCATCCCAATCACGAGACTGCATGGCGTCAGCTAAAGTTGGCTATTAGAAGCAAAAGAAACACCACACCTAGAAGGGCAAATGAGATCCCTGATTCTCAGGACACATTACACATCCGACCTTCCGGCGTGAAAGTAGTTGAACTTCTTTTCAAATTCATTTTGTTGCAAAACGTGCTGAACCTCCGACCTCTGATCCACTAAGAGCTAAGTGCACCACACTAAGGTCCAAAACAACTAAGCTTCAGCACCGACATCACATGTGAACATGTTTTCAACATTCCACAAAAAAAACTTCTGCATGTCTTCCAGATTCCATCAAACCGAAAACCTGGAACTCACCGAGACAAAACTCAAAAGAAAACAACCTTTCAGAAGACAGGCAAAGCCAAAACACTTTTCCCGTCCCCCTTTTGAACTTCAAGCGATCTATCTCTTCAAGAAGATCTACCCGGTTTGCTCTTCCTCATACATGCCTTTGCCGCATTCAAAATGGCCCGTGACAAAGTGGGATTGTAATATCCAGTATCTGACCATGTAACATCTGACAAAGACGCATGTTCACGACATGTGCACACACCAAATCTTGCAAACAAACTGTCACAAAAAGGCTTGTGGTTCGAAACAAATCTGAGCACCTTGCCAATTGGTAGGCCGTTGGAGGCCCGATACTGAGCTTGGCACAGGTACACGTCTTGATCAAACACTAACTCACCCTCAGATAGTGCTTTGATCGTCTGATCACGTTTCCAGATATCGTTGTGTTTTGGAAGCTCAAACGAAGCTGAATCTGGTTTCACTGAAAATCTAAAATAAGCAGGCACCGACGTCATTATGGTTTCCCATTCTAAATCTGAGGCCGTGACCGAATCAGGAGAAAACCGCTTAAGTGGTGACCCAGAACTACAAGGCGTGGACACGTGCATGTGAATCCAGTGGCCTTCCGACTTCTTGTTGGAAATAAACTGGGACACACTCATCTGAGTTCCTCGCAGTTCAACATTCTCAACGACCCCACAGTAGGGTATCTTTGACGTCTCACATGCCTTTCGAATACAAGAGTTGGGACTACAGCACAACTCAACAATTGCAATCGCAGAACAACCCTTCGAAACATACATTGCCGTCAATTCTTGAATAGGTGCGTCAATCTTTAAGAATCCAAGAGTGGTCCTATGTTTCATATAAGTGCGTGTTGGGAGACATTTCGTAAAAAGGTCTGAGATATTGTCAGTGCCCGGCCGATGTTGGATAGAAATTTTGCCTGAACCCACCTGTTCACGCAGCCAAAGTAGTCGAATCTCGACGTGTCTGCTACGTTTAGGCATGTCTAGGGCTTGCACCAGTTGAAGAGCACTAGACGAATCACTTTCAAGCAAAACAGAAACATCCTCGGCCTCACTCACCTCATCCAAGCAAAATAGCATGCGATGAACGAACTTCCCAAATGAAACACTCTCTTGGCTCAAAAGTTGTAGAGCATACAACTCTGCTTCGCAACTCGACAAACTGAGGGCTTGTTGTTGTTTCGCGAATGTGCGAACGACTCCTCCTTCGCAGAGGATAACCCCCCCAGAGATGCCACGGCGTTTGTTAAATCTGTATGGACCAAAAGATGCGTCTGAAAAGGAATGAAGGTACTGACCTATTCTCTTCTTGTTGGGGAGATTCAAAACGTCATACTCTGGTGTGGGCAACGTGAGTCTAACCCCTTTGTCATGATACAAAAACCTCAAAACAGACCTAAGAGCTGACTCTGTCCCTTGCATTGGCTCAGACTGTTGGGTCCCGATAATGCTCATGAAGAGCTTTAGATCGTGACGTGATTGTGAAAGCCAAAGCAACTTTCCTAACGCTTTTCTGAAGCGAGTGTAGCTCTCCGGAGAGAGTTTCAACATCGCCTGCTTGTCCGACATGGTCTTTTCTAGATGTTGAGCTACGTCTGGGACTGATGAGCTACCACTCGTTATGTTGTAGTCACGAAACGTCTGATCAAGATAGCTATCATCCACACTCAACATCACAGCGGCATGACCTGGGCTACGTGTGATTCTACGACCAATGAAAACGAGCTCACCTCCACCATGTTCAGCTTCAAGGATATGTCCTGTGATCTTGACTGGTACCACCTGATTGAGAGCATGATGAATGGCCTTCTCCGTCTCTTCATTGGAAGTTGCGATAAGCACGTCGTCAACGTATGCTATCAGGAGGGCATACCCCAGTGCTTTGCCATCAATCTTCACACATCCACCATGAACACATGGCTCAATTTCATCTGCCCATAACCCTATAGATCGAATGGTCTCTGTCAGCAACTGAAGCCAGTGGAGGGATGCGTTGCGCAATCCGTTGAGGCTGCGATGCAAGTATAGATAGACCATAGATCCGTCATCATAGGAGATGCTCATCGGCATTCTGAGACAAATGTTTTCGCCACGAGGGATAGGTGAATGCATAAATGCATGCGCAACGTCCATGCTGCACAGGCGGTAATTCCTGTTGGCAGCTAGGGTCAATACACAGTGTAATGACTCGATAGACGGGGTCGGACTCGAAAAGCCCAAAGATCTCGCGGAGGTTCCTTTTCGGATGTCCTTCGCCACGATTCGGCACCTCACTCTACTTTCAGATTTGAAAGCGGAGACCCATCGACATGGTATCACCCTAAGGTTATCCAGTTTCTTCTTCAAAGCTTGCACTTGCATTTCAGTCATAGCCTCTCCCGTTTTGCAATCATTAAGATTTCTGACTTCCTCCTGCATTCCCAAGAAGCCCAGGGAAGGATCCAGCGAGGCCAGTGTAGAGTCGTCAATGACCTCGTCAGGTTGCCAGACAAGTACTGTGGCTCCACCCAACTTCATAGTCTTGCTGTTGTGATCCTTTCCATTGTCAAAACTGATAGAGGTGACCATTTCATCGAAGAAGTCTGGAGATGTCAACGGGACAAAAGATGCAGGCGCTTCCAAAGTCCACATGAGCCCACTCAGAACCGGCTGTCCAGTCTCACACCAAAACAACCCAGTATCCATAGAGCTCAGGATCTCCTCCGAAGTCTCCTTGATCTCATTCTCCAAATCTTCAACGGCAACATCCGGAGGTCTCTTGAAGCGCTGCACAAAATCTGACTCTTGCTCCACAGGTTCCATAGCCGAACCATCTGCTCCTTCTTCAACTTCCATGTCTCCTTCAGGGGCAACTCCTGGAGGATGTTCTTCTCCAGAACGTTGACCTTCTTCCAAACGAAGACGCTCCCTTTCTTGTCGTTCTTCATCTGAGACTGCTGCATCCAAAGCTGTCCTAACTTTTGTCCCCCTTTCAAACTCTTGCAACCTACGACGACAAGCTGCATTATGTCTAATTCCGGGAGCAACCATGCCAGAGGAACAAGCCGGACAACCTGGAGTCTTTCCAAAAGAACCTTCACCTTCCTTTGGTGCGACGACCGGAGTCGAGCCCAATGGACCTTGCCTTCTCAATGTCAACGGCTTGTCTTTCACTGGAGCTTCAGACTTCCTTTTGGAAGCACGGCTTCTCATTTCCGTCCCAACATCAGGATCAGGTTCTTTCATTTCTCTAACTAGTTCAGGTGGAGCACCATCCGGATACTCCACAATAGATTCGTCTTGATTCTCAAAAGTTCCATCAGTAACTTCGGGGACCACATCAACCCTAGTGTCACTACCAACCAATTCGGGGTTTGGAGGAACAAAACCTTCTATCTTCACCAACAACCCACCTGAATTGGCAATGTCCCATGAAATCGGCAAGATAGGCTTCAAATTGCGGGCAACAAACTTCTTCAGTTCAAAGGAATTCTCAACTCTTACCTTACCCAAAACCACTGGTCCTGTTCCAATGCCGTGGTGCAGAAACATGGCTTCGATGTTCCTGCTCTCGTTCGGCGAGTTCTTTCGAAGAGAGTCCGGCAGTTCCGCCAGCACACTCATCCCATAGGTACATGCCACCGGCTTGCTAAGTCGTCTACCAGCTATGTACTCAAGTGGGGAAAAATCGGATCCAGGGGCTTTTCCATAGTGATTATGGGATAGGGCCATAAAGTTGAGAATCTCATGAAGGCTTTCAGAACCAAAGGAAATATCAATCCCTGCAGCATTCATGTCTGACCTTAGAACTGCTAAGCTCTCCTTTAGACGTCTCACTGTTCTCTCTGCTCCCCCGACACTGCGGTGTTGCTGAGGAGACGCCCTACGCACTATGAATGTGTAACGGCTAGATGCTCTAGTGACCAACTCGCTCACAGCCCGCTCAGCATCCGTCTGGAGTACTATGGAACTGCGTTCACTACTGAGTCCTAGATGATCCAACCATGTCTCTATCTTACCGCGCACTTCAGATACATTAGAATCTACCAAAACATAGCCTACGCCATTGGAAGATTGTTCATGCATCACTAGGATTTTCACACACCTTTCCACCTCAGCATCTGAGATTTCTCCTTTTGTAGATATGTAAGCAAAATCACATTGCAACTCACACTCTGTGACCTCGCCTTTCCTACGACGGTGTGCAAATGTGGAACGTCCCTTGGCGCATTGTAAACAATTGGGGTGATGGGGCACGTGGCCCTGCAACCTGTGTTGTTGTAAAGACAATTCATCAGCTTTAGTCAATGGAGCTACAACACCACTACCCAAACAGGAACCAGCCGAGCCAAATGAAAAGGCGTTTGACGATTCCAACTCTTCAATTCTCTTTTGGGTTTCAATTGAGGGGTAAACACGCATCCAAGGACAACCCGCGAAATACCCTACTTCAGCAACCTTTTCCCCGGAAAACCTATTGGAAACTTCAAACCAATCTCTGCCCTGACTAAATTCCCATCCGGATTTGCAAAGTGTGTTGGTGGAGATGATATTATGCTGAATGTTCCCGACCATAGCCTTGAGGGTAGCATGTCTATATCCTGCTGTTCCGTTCCTTGGATGTTGCATCAACACTTGCACATCCACTTCAGTTCTACCACTCATGCGGACCGGAGTCCCATTAGCAGCCTTAAACTGATCATCTCCACTCCCAGCACACATAGCTGAGACTCCATACACCTTCGCATATCTTTCTGCAATCACTGTGGCACTTGCTCCAGAGTCCAAGAGCCACCAAGTCGCATCGTCTAGACACAACTGTGACATCAGTGGAAAAACAACACTTGCATGTCTTCTAAAAACCGCCATTGGTGAACATGTGTCACAGACATTCAAAAACGTGGAAATGCCTACTCGAAAAACTGACACACGGCCAACCTCAGGTGACAACAACTGTTCAGTGCTGATCTCAGAACTAGAACTACACAGACCCGGGAAAAATGACCTCAAACCTTGGAAACATCCACTATTGTTGCTTGCTGCTGTTGTTTCTGCTTCTGTCCTCACCTCAGCAGCAATGTCCAAAGTTTGCCCTGTCCGTGTCCCAGCTCCCAACCCAAGCAAAGCAGGTTGATAGGCAGAACCTTGTCCAGCATGCAGATCCCGCCTACCTCCCACAGCTTCAGCGGCAGCAATGTCGTCCAATGCTGTCCCAGGGTTCGGCCGAAAACGCAAATGTCTCAAAGGTTTGAAAAATGCTTCATGTTCTTCACGACAAACATCACAACCACAGAAAATCGCATGCCTACTTCCAGGCATCTCTTCACTTTCTAAAACTCTTTCTGTGGACAAAACTGAAGGTTCACCTACAAACGGCTGCGGAAAACAGGCATCATGACCACAACTTGAACCAGATTGAGCCGTCACGAACGAAACTTCTGACGATCCCACGTTCCCACCGCTGACATCCATGAACAAGCCTGTGTCGTCACAACCATCGTCTTCTGAAAACAAACCTGAAATGATCAAACTGTTCATACTTACTTTCGGTGTGTCACCACTTCCACCTGCAGCGTTGGCCGGAGCCGAAGCTTGGGTGGACTCTGCACCTTTCACTTCAGGTGTTTCTTCCCACGAACCATTCCAGTCTTCACCAGGATACCAACCACCATCAGAAAACCACGTGTCATGCACTTGCGAAACATTCCACTCTGAGCTAGACCACCAACCGTCGTCTTCATACCACCACCAGTCACTAGGGTCATACCCGTTGGAAATTTCATTAAGTTTACCTTTCTTTCCATAACCCTTCCCCTTACTCTTTCCCTTATCTTTGCCTTTGGGGTTATGTTTTCCTTTTGACCACTGCGAACCCTTCTGAACACCCTTCTTACCATCTTGAGCTTGGCTGCCACAACGATCACAGCCTCCTTTGCCTTGCACTGCATCCACGTACCACTCACCACTGTCGTCATAGGCGGTCATGTCATACCATCCCGTACTGCCTTCACCAGAATCAAATTGAACTTGAGAAACGTTCTGCCCTCGCTTGTTACTGCTACCGTTCATCTGAAATTCAGAAAACATTCTCGACTGATGTTCAAACCTCTGGGCCGCCGTTCTATAGGAAACATAATCATCACCTCCAGCGTGATGAAGAAGAAAGGTTCTGACATTCTCGGGTAAACTTCTCAAAAGTATCGCAACCAGATCAGGTTCAGCTAAACTAAGGCCAGTTACGTCTATGGAACTTGGAAGAGTTGCAATGAGTTTCTGATAACGAGCAGCTTCGAAATCGATCTTACGGATCGTGTCCGTAACAACTGTAGCTGGACTTGTTTCCCCAGAACCCAAACTAAACGACTTCCCGGCCAAATTCGTACGAAAACTGAGTGCTTCACTACGAGATCTGATGGAAAACTCTAATGTTAACTGTCGTAACAATTCGAATCCATTACTGGCTTGCAATTCTGAGTTCGTTTCAACTCTCGTAGACGACAAATTGATTTTGTCTGAAAACGCATTTATCAGGGTACTTGTCCTAGCATGCCCACCTAGGGAACTTTTGAGGATAGCCATAAGTCTCATGGAACGTGACCTTTGCTGTGCATTCATTGACAACCATTGAATCGGTTCATGCCACTTACATGCTTGTTGAATCTCATGTCCTAGTTCCAAAGAAGCCTGCATCGACCATGCCGTCAAATCATTGATGTAGGAATTCCACCCTAAAATCTCACCTTCTCTAGTCGTCCAAGAAGAGGTGTTCGGAATTGGGGGATTCCCTATCCATTTTTCAGATTTAGCAAACACATCCACAGGAACATATGCAGAATCAGACATTCCCGGTACACTAGGACCCCAAGCTCTTGACTGTGCAAAACTGTCTCCAAAACCCTGCTGTCCCAACTGGCTAATAGGATTCTGACCGAAGACTTCCGGCACACCACGCATCTGAGCTTGCGATCCCGTGTTCACCAACTGTTGCAACATGCTAAACTGCTGAGTTCCAAGCTGAGGCAACAACCGCAAAATCTCTTGGTAGGTCGACACTTGTGGAGTCATACCACCGACACAAGGACCAAACTGTCTTGCTCCATCACCACAACAACTGCTTTGAGTAACTGGGTTCGTGGCAGCTTCATTCCAGTTAGGGCCCACACCAACTCCAGGCCACATACCTGGTGGGGGACCACCAGCACAACTAGAAGCTAAGTTTCCTTGCATTAAGTTCCCAACGTTCACACTACCAGCTAAGTTCCCAGCATTCCCGTTCGGCTGAGGCACAAAACCACCCCACACATTCTGCTGAGGGCCAAAACCACCACCGACATTAGGGATCACGCCACCAAGATTCTGACTATCTTGATTCCCTCTAGAACTCGGAGTACTTGGAGGAATTGGTACATTGTTGGAAACACCTGCACAACCTGCTTCTGCTCTACTAGGTGACATGGGATTATTTCCACAACCACAACATCCTAGATTCCTACCACGAACAACATTCTCACCGCTCTGACTCGCTTGCATTCCTGGTAACAAAGGTGTATTCATCATTTCACCAGTAAGTTCCGAGCTCCGCTACCATATGAAGCGAAAAACTAGAAAACCTAGCACGCTTACTTAGAAAACTACCTGGGTCTAAAACACACAACGGTCAGCGGCAAGTCCGAAAATGGACTGGTAAACAAGAAACCTTACGTCCAAAGTTCACAGTTCACTCAAAGCCCTTTTACCACACACAGACACCAAAGTGAGCATGTTGTCTACATGCGTTGCTGTCTTCTTTGTGTCACACTTCTCTTGAGAAATGGATCCAAAACGAAACGATGACTCTCAAAGTCATGTCCAAACATGTTTCCTAAAACTTGGCCAAAAGCTAAAGTTCCTTTAGCGACCTCTCAAAGTGGAAACATCAAAACAACTTCCAACGAATTCACAAAACGAATTCACACTAAAGTTGAAACTTGCAAAAACCGTCAAATGCAGTTTGAAGCGGTTGAAAACTGCATGAAAAATCTTGACAAAGTTGCAAATATCCAAAATCATCTGTTTTCACCAAAAACACTTGTTTTCCAGAGAAACTTCACGAAACTAAACACCACAAAGTGCAGTAAAAGCTAAAACCATCCGTTCTCTTCACTGAGATCACGAAAATCGCCGAAACTCACCGAAATTGCATCATCCATAGGCAATACTTGTTGTCATAAGANGAGTTACATTAGGTTTGGGCATGTGTAAAGTATACCAAAGCAGTCCATTCCGAAGCACTTTGAACGTTTGAGCATGTGTAAAGAATGTACCGAAGCAGTCGATTTCGAACTTGGACATGTGTAAAGTATGTATCGAGGCAATCCATTGCATAGCACTTTGAACAGAAGTTCCATTAGGTTTGGACATGTGTAAAGTATGTACCGAGACAGTCCATTGCGTAGCATGTTGAACACGAGTTATATTAGGTTTGGGCATGTGTAAAGTATGTATCGAGGTAGTCCATTCCGTTGCACTTAGAATACGAGTTAGATCAGGTTTGGGTATGTGTAAAGTAGGTACCGAGGCAGTCCATTGCGAAGCACTTTGAACACAAGTTACATCAGGTTGGAACATATGTAAAGTAAGTACCGAGGCAGTCCATTGCAAAGCACTTTGAACACAAGTTACATGAGGTTTGGGCATGTGTAAAGTAGGTATCGAGGCAGTTCATTGCGAAGCACAAACAACACGAGTTACATTAGGTTGGAACATGTGTAAAGTAGGTATCGAGGCAGTCCATTGCGAAGCACTTTGAACACGAGTTACATTAGGTTGGAGCATGTGTGAATATGTACCGAGACAGTCCATTCCGTAGCACTTGAACATGAGTTAGATTAGGTTTGGGCATGTGTAAAGTAGGTACCGAAAGTATGTACCGAAGCAGTCTATTGCGTAGCACGTTGAATACGAGTTATATTAGGTTTGGGTATGTGTGAAGTAAGTACCGAGGCAGTCATTCCGTAGCACTTGAACAGAGTTACAAGAGGTTTGGGCATGTGTAAAGCCCTTCAAGCCTTCTGAACATGAAGTCCTTCAAACCCTCCTCAAGTCTCGCTTCGAGTCCCCTTAAAGCCTCCTTCAAGCCCCCTTAAAGCCTTTCGAAGGTGAAGATTCTTTGGTGCTGCCTTCCAGCCTCCTTCAAGGCCCTTCGAAGCCCAAGCCCTCTTCAAGCCCACTTGAAGCCGCCTTGAAGCCCCCTTCAAGTCTTCTTGAAGCCTTCCGAAGGTGAAGCCTCCTTGAAGCCTTCTCAAGCCTCCTTCAAGCCTCTCGAAGCCTCGTTCACCTTCGAAAGGCTTCAAGCCCCCTTGAAGCCCCTTGAAGCCGCCTTCAAGCCCTCTTGAATCCCTCTTCAAGCCTCCTTCAAGCTCTTTCTTTCCCAAGGTGAAGTCTCTTTGAAGCTTTCCGAAAGTGAAGCCCCCTTGAAGTCTTCGTGAAAGACACTTTTAAAAGGTGTTTCGCTGAAGGTGAAATCCTCTTCGTCACTGAAGAGTGTCCTTCCTGAAGATCCCTGGAACCTTCCTAGTGTCCGCATTCGATCAAGGAGAAGAAAGCACCGATGACATAAAGTGTCATCAAACGAGAAACTTAAAAGTTTTTCATCTCGATGTAGTGAAACACCACCAAAGCACAAAGTGGAAAAAGATGAGTTTGCCTCGAAGTAGAAGTAAATGTCGAAAAGTCAGAAGTCCAGCCAGTGACTTTTATCATCGTAGGGCAAAAAAGTGTGAGAATCGCCTCTTGCCACCGGTATCTCGAACCCAATGGCTTCTCTGCGTAGATTTTTTCTTGTGAACCATGATGACTTGACTCCGGAAAGACTCTTGTCTCTGACGCATTTTTCCTCGGAGAATTGATTTGTTTTGGAATTTGTTTGATTAATTCGTTTCGTTGCTTTGGCTAATGATCGTCAATGTTTTTGTTGCTTTTCGCGAATGGGAATTGTCCTTTTCGCGTCGTTGCTCCTGCTCGCCCCCATTTAGGACGGTCCGAGAACTGAGCACTTTAAATTTTGACATTCTCCTTTGTATCTCTATCACTACTGACCATCATTGTGGAGAGGTTCTTTGTCCAGCTCTCCCCCATTTAGGTTGGCTCTGACTTAGAACTCCCTCCTTATAACTACCCTTGTAAGTGCTCGAGGTGTTTTCGAAATCCAGCTTACCACCATTGAGGTTGCTCTGGAGCGAGAATATCCTCCTTTCACTTCCCCTTTGCTTCCTTCTTCTCCTCATCTTCTCCCCCTCTCTGGCCGCCCCGCCCGCGGAATCCAAAGTGATTCAGATCCAAAGTGATCTGCTTGCCGCTTCTCCGCCGGTTGCTGCCATGGAACGGTCCAAAGTGACCTACTCTATCCAAGTTTGTTGAAGAAAACTAGAGCCCCAACAGGAAGGCCTCCTTTGGCCTTCTAACGAAGTGCACTGATCCTTGATGTGGCTCTTCTAGACAAACAGCCTTCTCACCTTCGTGATCGACAAGTTACCATGGTACTTGAAGAGAGTTTAGTTTCCTTCTTTCGCCACCCTTCTCTTTTCTTTGAAGAGCGTCTGGGTTGCTTCTTGAAGGCACTACTCTCTCTTCTTCCCCATTTCTCTATCCTCCATGTGCTGCTCCTCTCTCCCAAGTTCCTCTTGGGCGGATACTGCATGCACTGAAGATGATTTTTGCGATGCATACTCACTGGGTGCCACTGACTGTGTCTCTGGTTTCCCACCTTTTGGACATCTTTTTTACAGTGGTCTGGCTGGGCCTCGCTACTTGCTGGAGAAGAACATCTGAGAGGACTCTGAGTGTC